>JAODUO010000561.1:165000-288168 GCA_025642075.2 Ridgeia piscesae
ATATAGCTGCCATCGTGTTATGCATTGTACCAACAATGTATTGCAAGACGAATGTTCTGGCACAATAAATATTCGCTAGCAAGCATCATGTCGTTTCACAGTTACAAGGCAGTGCTACCAAACCGTTCTACAAACTAATCATATAAAATTAACCCAGCATTTCAGTTAGTTTCTAATTTTGGGTTCCTTTAGTTCATTAAGAGTTCACAGGAAAGCATGCACGACACACGTACACGCACGCACGCACTCACATACGTACGCACGCACGCAGAAACAAGCAAACATCAGTGTCCAACAGTCGCTTATGATTATGCCAATTTAACCGATGAAACATTTCCTCTGACAAATTGAATATTGACATGTCATAAAAAGAGCGTAAACCACATCTTGCCAACCATTTCCACAACCTCCCGGCAACACTCCTGTGTGTGGTTGGCTTTGTACGACAACATGATATATCTGCACGCCGTGTCAAGTGCCAACTAGCGCACATGTGGCGAGGTGGTCGGCAGACGTGTTATACCTATATCTACGTAAACGGTGCATGATGCTATCAACCGGTCAGGGGTCAGTCCATGCGTGTGTCCATCCCGCCGTCCACAGATGCACGCGGCAGCATCACTAACGTCTCTGGTAGGGCTGGTAGCTGTGCTGGTGTCGGTTCTCCTCACTACGACTCCTCTGCAACAAGACACCATCCATCAAACCATATCACACTTGGTCAATGGAATGGCCATCTTCAAATGGTCACTCACACAGTCCACACATCACTCTATAATGCCGCCATCTACAATGCCGCCACCCAACCCAGTGAGCGCGATCATATCGTAAAGACAAGTTGACGAACTCGGAAGTTGACGAGCACTCCGAGTTTACGACTGGTGAATGTATGCAACTGGGTCAAGTTGGGGTTACGAAGTCGTATCCACCATACACACTAGGCGACGAAAATGCAGCATAACGTTACACAAAGCTATGCTATATTCCGTAGAAAGTTTAAAAGGTAATATTTCTAACTTGCATCGACACCCAAAACCTTTGGCGATTTCTTGTTGTGATAACGAATATTTTGCGTTTATTTCTGAAAGTTTGTTTCGCAGATTTACTACACTTTGGTCGTGCTGATGGATACGCTATAAAAGTGTGTTACTAGTATTATTTATACAATCATATCGTCACAGTGAGTGTATATATTTAAGACCTTCGGAAAACATAAGATGTGCGAGACGATTGGTGCATGTCTTACGAAGTGGTCCCGTGACGGTCAATCATGCTTAACGTCAATTCATACATATTGTCTCCCATGCACATGTCACGATCGTACACGACAATTCCTGTTACTGCAGCCACGCATCCACAGAAAGCTAGCGAGTGTTTCGCAACCGGTCACGCGTGACGTCGACCACCAGTTGTTTGCCAGCGAGCGACAACGTAAACGCGATAAACTGCGACATATTTGACGACAGCAGCCACTGCTTTGTGTCAAACGGCAGACACGCGACACCTTTGACGACAGTCGTTCGCGTTTTGGTGACAGTAAATAGACAGGCGACTACATGTGAACAGAGGACGGGTGGAGAGATAAGCCGGTCTCGCTCCGAATGCTGCACCTGTGTCCACAAGCCGCTTTCAACCGGAGCTCGCGCGCACGGTCGCAGTTGACGCAACGCCAGCCACGCGTGACGAGTCTCTGTCAGACGGGACGACCTCCAAACAAGCACATCCTTAGTACGACAAACACGTGCCGCAATCTCTCGTCGAAACAGACCGTGTTGTGAGACCGAAACGGGACGTTCGCCTATTGTAGACGTCTTAAATTCGATGGGCGGTTTTGTCAACAGACGATGTTACGACTCGACGACACTAACCAACCACAAGCGAATGTCTGTGCAACGTATTTGTTTTATCGACGGGAAAATGAATGCACAACAAATGCTTCTTACTGATATTATTTAACTCAACAGGAACCCGCGAAAACTGCTGGAATAGCGGATCTTCTGCTTAACATGACAACTAATATAAAACAGCCTAAATAAAAGTAATTTAAATAAATAAAAATAATCGTCTCGCTATGCCTCCAATGTAGCAGCAAAATACTACGGACCCCTGCCGGCTTATAATCCTTTCTAGGCTACCCAGATTGATACTTTCGCGTATCAAATTCCCCAGCTGAACGACAACGCCGACAAAGATAGCGCCTCCGAAATCGCCGACGGACGTTCACGAGTCGGCGACCTGCGAACAGTCTCCACCAGCGTCGTGCCTCACCACAGGTAGTCGAATTGTCGCCGATTAAGCAATCACCGCAGCGCTTTGATCATTGCCGACGACATCATTTAGTCGATACATACAGGTGTCGTGGAACACACCTGCGCGTGTTTCCGCCAGACCGCACGCGAGTGGAGGTGTGGGACCACAACGCCGCCACAGACGTACGCAGTGAACGCGTTCACAAAGAAGTCGGTCGGTTTATATGCACCGATTGCGCAATAATTATCACCACAAAGCCGGGTTTAAGGCGCACAATGCGATAAAAATGTTGTCGAGCAATTACTTTCGTGGCTGTAATTGTTGTGCATAGTGTAATGTAAACTTGTAAAGTAGTATCACAATGGCTCGTTGTTGGTGAATACTTTAAGTAATAATAGTAAGAACGCGTTTATCTAATTGTAATTTTAAGGCGAAAGTCGGTGATGCTCTAGATACGTCAGGCCTTGTTTCGTTTTGTTGCCAAAACAAGTTGACATTAAACTATTGTTACTCTCACTATTTTCAAAAAGTTGGATTGAACGGATGTACAAAATAAATTTATTTGATTGCGTTCTACGGGTATCTTATAAGTTTACCGGTATACGCAGGTTCAAGATAATACTCATTTAACTGCAACGCAACATGCGTATTGTGCCATAATCAATAGTTTTAACTTTATAGTTATATAGTCGTCGTCAGTAACGAACATAACGCCACACGTTCGACCACACTACTCGGGGCCACTCTACAAGGAAGAACACGCCGGATGCGGTGAGCTAAAGCCTCCTCTGCGACTCTTCCGGTTGACAGGGCACAACCGGCAGCACAAAGCTCGACGACAGACGAGAACGGTTCACCATCCACAATCTGGGCACGGCTTGTGACGACGGATAATACTCCGGGCCCAGCCCACGCCGCCAGCCGCCAAGCACTCACAACTGCCGCGGGTGAAATTGAGCGCAAAGACCCGCCCGCCTTCTGTTAAACACTCCACTCGGTCGGTCGGCGAGAGAATCCGACGGCGATTAGCGGCGACAATTTGTCGGTCGCCACCGCCGCCGAGTGTGTGATGTCAATGAAGCGATGACAAGGTCGCGAAACACGCGGCGCAAAAACACGTCGACGTTTTTGCCAATTACCCGTGTTTTGCGACACCCCACCGACGGGGGCAGGGCGGGCGAGGCGCCGGCGCGAGAGAGCAGAGATCGTTCTGTCGTCTCACATGGCGCGGTATTGTCGGGTTCAACACAGATACCCCAGCAAGGTGCCTGATGCCTACTGGTCGATTTACTCGGAAAGGTTCCGAGCTGTTCGCAGCGCGTGTATGTTGAACGCGTACTTTAAGAGTTTCTTCAGGTCACTTGGCGTTGTATGGTTTGGTCGTTTCGACTATTGGTTATTCGTATCCATAATGAAAAACACGATTCCACCTATCAGGTATATCGAACAGGAACATGAAATATTTATTTTCCAAAAACAAATCCAAATATTACTATTACAAAACGATATAAAGCAATCAACAAGTCGTGAACACAAACAAAACCAAGCGATGCATGAAAAGTAAATAAGTGATTTTGTTACGTATGAAAAAACGACAGTCAACACCCACATTCATGTTTGCCAAAATGTCAACGATAACATTAAGGTTAACAATACATCAATGCAATTTACTAAGACCTCTATGAATATTAAAATATGTAACCTTTACTTGTATGTACAAAAATTACAAATATAATCTTATCACTGCAACTTTGAGCTAAGAGAACGCCGACTTTTATTCATAAATGTGGCACATAATAATAATTTATTCCCTAAACAAGCAATTTCCTGCATTGCAATCGGCGAGCTTTCTCTTTTGATTCTCCATGGGCCTGGAATAAACGGTGGTCCCAGTGTTTGTTCCCAATTTATCGGAAGGTTGGGCTGCCACTTCGACTTAGACAATCACTTATAGACTGGTTGAAAACATATTGAATTATTATTTATTATTATTATTATACATGTAAATTAACAAACAATTATTAGAAATGAGATGAGGCATTTTATTTAATATTAAGGTTTAGATACTGTTTTAATAACGTATTTAGATGTATTTTTTTAACTATTTTATTTATGTATTTTGTGAACGCTGCAAGTTAATTTCCCTTTTCGGGATAATAACGTTTTTTGTATTGTATTGTAATACACTGTACTACTATCGTTTAATCATATAAGTTAAATTGAAATCGTCTAATATAATTTTATTATCATATGTAGTAGTGATTTTATACGGATGATCCTCGGCATGGCACTTTACAATCTTTAGTAATCATAACAAATAATTTCGCCTGAAGTATTCTTTAAAAAAACAATATGTCCAATTCACCTAACATGTTCACGGTAAGACTTTTGCACGGGGATTCTGGATTACTGCAGGGACATTTCGTGGACGGTAGTTTATGAATATGATATCGTAATTGGTGGAAATCTGACACAAAACAACTAGGACGGCGTCGTGATTGTCGCACTTGGTAAATCACTGGCCTGCGAAAGTGCGAGGAGAAGGTGTCAAATCAATACAGGACCTGATCTCCAGGGACCTGCCGACTGCAACTGTTGTTCCCTTGTGAATAATTAGTTTAGTTAACGAGCACAGGTGTGTGTTGAGAGCAAGAGATGCACCTGACTGGCAGACAAAGGTAGCAATTGTTTTCTACCACCGTTTCTACTACTGCACACTTACGCAGGGCAACCAACTCACACGCACCAATAATGTTACTAACACGACCAACAGATCTTATTAGTGTCGATATGTAACATATATATGTAACATATATATTAAATATATATAAATATATATTAATATATATATGTAACATAAAAACATATATATTAACATATATATTTTTCACTGAAGAATATTTATATATGAAATTATTATATATGTAAAATTATAAATATAACAACGCATGTAGCTATGTATTATTATTGACCGTTTACATGTAAAAATATATAAAGGGAAGAACTAAAAAATTTACAAAACGGATAATAAAATATACACGTACACATTAAAATTACGTATACACACATATATGCAGCATTCCGTACTGGCCTCATATATATATATATATATATATACACACACACACACACACACACACACACACACACACACACACACACACACACACACACACATCATATACTTTTAACAGGTTATGATTATGTTTTAGCCAGCTGACAGGCAACTGTAGTGTGTAGTTAATTAATGGTAATTATTATGATGCCATGTAAAATTATCCAAAGACAAAGCTAACAACATCATCTAGCCTATGCTCAATTATTACAATTACACCTTACTTCACAAATATATAACAGAACAAAAAATATTACGCTGACACGGAACACCATAAAATCTGCCATGTATATATGAATCAATCGATTAATCAAGGTCCTGTCCTTAGTGTTTAGAGAGAATGAAGAGATGATACATACCTGATGTCCACTACTGTGCTGTCCACTGCTATGGCCAGCGTGGGAGGATGACCCGTACCCTCCTTGCTGCTGCTGCTGCTGCTGCTGCTGCTGCTGCTGCTGATAGCCGCGCTGCTGGTTGTATGTGTACGCGTTTGCCTGGCCCGCCATGTTCCCCTGCCACCCTAGGCTCCCTCCGTACTGGCTCCTGATGGAACAAACCACAGCTGTTGACAATACAACACACGTACGATTTTGTCACAAGTTTGTTGTCAACAATTTCTGCAGTGAAAAGTGTGTACATCATTATTTATAATAAATATGCTACAATACATACAGTATAATTTTTAATAGAAATTTTTGCAGGATTGTTTTACCAATTTGGATAATTCATTCAACAATCATGCATGAATAATAATAATGGTATAATTATATTCAAATAATAAATGCATTGGTCATGAGTAAATATCTGCATGTCTAACGTAAATATACAGACTACGTGAATGAAACTGCATGCAAGACTAACACTTGGATTGGGTTCTCAACCTGTTCACATACATCATACTGGTCTACAAATAAACAAATATCATAGTAATAAAATAGTGATAATGCCATATTTGTATCATTACTTTGAATCGAAAACAATCCAAAAAATTCTAGTGATGAATTATGTAGCATTCTGAAAATTTACTACTGTGGGACTTACCCTGGCCCCATAGCTTCCCTGTGACTTACGCTGCATATCCCCCATAGCTTCCCTGCGACTTACCCTGCGTAGCTCCCATAGCTTCCCTGCAACTTACCCTGTGTATCCCCCATAGCTTCCCTGCGACTTACCCTGCATATCCCCCATAGCTTCCCTGCGACTTACCCTGCGTAGCCCCCATAGCTTCCCTGCTGGTAGCCTCCTCCTCCCTGTCTGTGGGCCTGGTATCCCCCTTGTTGCTGGGCCCCATAGGCTCCAGGCTGAGGGTAGCTACCTAGTAACCAGGACACATCAACATTCACACACTGCCACAATAACATCAACAACAACAGCAACTTATAACCAATTTGTAAATATTTTTAAACAATTGCTTTGTAAATATTTTGTACATTATTAATTTATTTATAATACCTATACTTAGGTTTGATAAAAGTTTTTAATTATATTGTTCTCCAAATTATTGATCATGACATCATAATTCAATCTGATTTATTATTATTATTATTATTATTACAACAAACTAATGACAGAACATGTCTTAAATAAATAATTTTCCCTAAATGACCTCTCATCCTTATTAAACATTTGATTTGAATTAAGTTCATAAACCTCAAATATTATCATAATAATGGAATTCGCATGACAAACTTATTTTCAATACTTAACGCACCTTAAACCGTAAACAAAACAAAAGTTAGTTTAATATTTTTAGAAAAATTGTTGCTGGGTGTTAAGAAAGACATAAAACTGAGTATAATGATAATGAAAGACATAAAACTGGGTATAATGATAACTAGCTTTAGAAATTCAAAATAGATATTATATGGTCAAATATGTTTGTACAGTAAATAATTTATATAAATAAAATATAAAAAAATTTGAAACGACACATGAAAGATACTAAATAAACAGGTAAAATCTATCAATTCACTGCAGTCATCCACGTGGACATTTTCACTGATCCTTGCGTAACACAAAGACAGATTTCAATTTAAAACCAGAGCGGACACATCTGCGTCAGTCCTCTCTCACACCCAATCTCGGGTCGAGCGACTGTCAAGTTTACAGAAACCACTCGCGACAGCAACACACCCTCTCCTCGCCAAATCACCCAGAAACAAGCCCCTTGACTCCCGACAACAATCACTTCATATTAACCGCGACTGTGACCATTTCAACATAAGCACTTTGCAGGAATTGAGCTGCAACAACACCTATTTTAATGTCAGAGTTCAACATCAACTGACGTTGCTTCAAGCCGGTGCTTTATTAAGATATATCCTAATCACTGGCGAACAAGTGGGACCCCGGTATACAACGGCTGAATGCACGTCGAAACAATACAAGACGACGAACGATTAGACCAAGCAGGGGCATACTCGAACGTATTCAGTGTTAAATTGAGCATGCGACGATTCGGTAAATACTTTGCCAAGGACTTGTGAAGAAAGCCGCGTATTTACTTAATGGATGGTCCAGGTGTGAGATTCGACACAGCAGCATGCACTCAACAATAATCACACTAACACCTCGAAACAAAGCATTAAATCCCATTAGTACATTGCTGTAATTAAAGCCAGCGGAATAACTGTCAACAAACTGTGGTGCCAATCGACAATTCTGGGGCAAGCTGAGGTGGCCGGGCGTATGCACACATCAAAGCTATTATTGCTGGTGTTGTTTTCTGTTGCCGCTGACAGCAAACCTGGATATAGAGGACACCTGGCAAGAGGGGCACAGTTTTCTGTACAAAGATTGTCCACTAACAATTGATAACACTTACCCCAATGAAGTACTTTCTCAGTACGTCTTTATAAATAAAAATGCATCACAATTTCACTAGCAATAATTACAATAAAGTAATACACTCCTGTATGTAATCAATAAGTATTTCTGATGGTGGACAGACAAACTAGACGAGAACTTGAAAGGCACCACCTGGCAGAGGATAGCGCAAGATAGGCAGATGTGGAAATTTATTTACATTACATAATAACCTTTGAATTCACACCTTTCAGAACCTGTGCTTTTGGTATAAATTACCACAAAGTACAGTAGTTGAACAGCACTGAATCCTTAACTAACAACCCCTAGACATTACCCATCGCCACCGCTGTCTGTAGTCGTTGTAGTCACAGTCATCATCAAGAATGTCTCTGTCATAGTAGTAGTATTTGTACTAGTCGTAACATCCGTATCGGTCAATGTAGTAGTAGTTACAGACGTAAGGGACGTGTTACTTGTAATGGTATCATTGTCTGTTGTCGCTGTAACAATGAGGGGAACTATTCTGTAACCTGAGTCTTCACCCAGGTCCACACCTTCATAAAAGGTTTGCTGCCCCCCAAATTACACCCTCTCACTGCTCCATATATGCAAGGCTGGATTCAAGTATAACTGTCAATCTCAGCACATCTGAAAAATCCTTCAGAAAATGTAATAAATTTATATCAATTATATTGGAACAAATCCAATTAATTGCAATGGTTCATTGCTTGATTATGGAATGTATCAATGCTGCGTAGTTTAAAATCATAACAGTTAATTATAATTTTTTGGACCCTTACAACTTCAACTATAGTAAACATGTTCTAAGCAAAAGTATTATGACCGTACTGTATAAGGATTACTGCAGTTAATTACAAGCTACACAAATACTAATCAAACCAACCCTAAATTATGTTACCAACAGACCAACTGAAGCAGCCAATGAAGAAGTTGACTTTCAGTGGGATTTATATCCTTCTGGGATGAAAAACCCTGACCAGGTTTCCTACAAGTATTAAAAACGATTGTCCAAGCTTTACATAATTTCCTGTTCTCATTGGATAAACATGGCTGTGTGAATTAAATGCCCTGTTATGGTGATGACAAACAGAAAGAGAAGTGATGATATCCACCTGGTGCAAGAACACTTCACAGAAACGGAATTGAAAATTAGATACTATACCAATGCAAATCTGGTTCTGGTCGACACAGTTGCAGATTCTAATATCCACAACTTATCCCGTTCATTACGCACAAAACCCAAGACACAGTTGTCTTCGCCAGTACCTTGTTCTCACACTGACTTTTATGTATACTCATTCATGTATAATTAGTTCACTTTGTATTGTGACACATTTGAATTCAGTTTCCTGAAGAATAGTGCATGCACAAAAAGACATTGCTAATTTCTGTAAAGCCACTCAGCAAACTAACAATTAAATTTACATTCTAGTAAACATTATAATAATCACAACAATAATAACATATTAAGCCACCCACCTTCTAAATACAATTGCAATATTTCATGTAAAGAATTTTCCTTTTATTTATTGAATAAAAAATTAGTTAACATATATTCAAGAAACCAACTGAAGTAGAAGTGTGAATGGATGACAAATAGTATGCCACGTAATAATAATAATATAAAACATACACAAGGGGATTTTGGACTAAGGTAGGATCAGTGAAAATGATTTGGTCATGCAGCTTAGCCATGAGAGGCTCCAGGCCAATATCACTTTGACCATAAAGCAACTAACTGCAACGCCATCTTGTGCACATACTCGATGTCAGCCCAACTCTGCGAGCGGAGCCATATCCAATTAGGAACGCAACTGTGAAGTGCCCTCGACCCTCCTTCCCGGCATCTGCGCTAAAAACCCATTTGAAGCTTCGCTTTGAAGCCTGCAAGACTTTCAATCAGCGCTCGCTGAAGAGGGCCAAATTAGGCAGTTCCATCACAAATTAGTCCGGCCGCGATTCGTGGGTCTTGTTAAATTTACTTCCATGCGCCATTATCGCGAATGCATGCTAACTATGTTGGACGGGTGGCAGCCGGGAAAAGACCCTTGAGAAGAAAGCAGCGCTTAGTACATTGATGTTGGCGAAATGAAACCAGTGCGAGCACAACACTGGTGCAAGGAAGTGCTTCAATGTGCAGTCTGGTGCAATTATTGCCAAAATGCAAAGGAAACAAGTACATTTCAGCATCAAGTGTAAGACACCCAGGCTCTGGGACAATGCACTTCCATTTGGAACTTCTCGTGGGCCGTTCCAGACAAACTGTGTTGTGAAAATTGTAGTGTGAAGTGATGCTTGAAAAATATTACTTACAGTAATTGCTGAACCAAATGAAATGTTGTCCTATTCAATACATGCAAATCTATATGGTAATTAGCAGTAGTTTCATTCAAAATCATCAGATGGGATGGAAAAACAACAGAACTGTGGATAACACTATTCTGGTCTTGTGATGATCTGGAGACAAGAGGATGGCCTAAATCAATCCAGAGAATGGCCATTGAAGCAGAAAGGAACTGACCGACATAGAATACTTAGCAGACAGCTGGAAACAGCAAAAGCCTATCTGAAATGCCAACCATTATTACAACACCTGATACATCATTGCTGGGTAAATGTGGCGCTTAGTCGGATTCTAGACAGACCAGTGACATCAAAATAATCAAACCAGGTGACACCAATGAGTAGAACTAAAGATGTGATACTATGTTTGACATTAGTTGGCATTCTTATATCTTCTTATACACTGGTAGAGCACAGTGGCTCAGGGTAGAGCTTTGGGCTCTCGACTAAGAGAACCCGTGTTCGAATCCTGTGCCGCGGTGTTGAAACCGTGGGCAAGTTTTTTCACTCTACATTGCTCCAGTTCACTCAGCTATATGAGTACCTGGCTATAGACAGTGGTGGATACGTGTATGAGCAGCGGTCTGTCAGAAAAGTAAATTGTAAAAGTGCTTTGAGCAGTCCTGAGGAAGGGATACTGCACTATATAAGAACTTACCTTTATATATCATTTTACTGTAATTTTAAAGATAAAGTGTGTGATAGATGGTTCTTTCTGACATTAGACACATATACCATAGAGCACATACATGTCTCAAAGATAAGGTAAAATGTAGGAACAACAGACTTCATAACTATCATGGGAGACAACACAAAGAAAGGCTTTAACAAAGGTAACTAAATGCATACACTACATGTAATAACCAAGTTAAATTAGACTGATATGTGTAATAAGTATGACTGATATGTGTAATAAGTATGACTGATATGTGTAATAAGTATGACTGATATGTGTAATAAGTATGACTGATATGTGTAATAAGTATGACTGATATGTGTAATAAGTATGACTGATATGTGTAATACATATGACTGATATGTGTAATACTTATGACTGATATGTGTAGTAAGTATGACTGATCTGTGTAATAATTATGACTGATCTGTGTAATGAGTATGACTGATCTGTGTAATAAGTATGACTGATCTGTGTAATAAGTATGACTGATCTGTGTAATATGTGACTGATCTGTGTAATGAGTATGACTGATCTGTGTAATAAGTATGACTGATCTGTGTAATAAGTATGACTGATCTGTGTAATAAGTATGACTGATCTGTGAAATAAGTATGACTGATCTGTGTAATATGTATGACTGATATGTGTAATATGTATGACTGATCTGTATAATAAGTATGACTGATCTGTGTAATAAGTATGGCTGATATGTGTAATATGTATGACTGATCTGTGTAATATGTATGACTGATCTGTGTAATATGTATGACTGATCTGTGTAATAAGTATGACTGATCTGTGTAATGAGTATGACTGATCTGTGTAGTAAGTATGACTGATCTGTGTAATACTTATGACTGATCTGTGTAATATGTATGACTGATCTGTGTAATGAGTATGACTGATCTGTGTAATATGTATGACTGATCTGTGTAATGAATATGACTGATCTGTGTAATAAGTATGACTGATCTGTGTAATACGTTTTAACGTAAATAGGGTTTCAAAAGCAACGAATAAAAACATTTTGCAATATGTTACTTGAATCATTATTTGAGAATACTAGTTTAACCTACGGAGCCAAGTGCCACTGAAAGATGATCATTTGACAAATTCACAACAACTTTAAATCTAGTATCATTACATAAATAAGCACAACAAATGTGTTACAAATAGTACCTGTGACATGTTTATAGAAAGTCTTGCTGGTTGATCGGTTAAAATATATTTGTATTTTGTAATTAAAAAAAATAACATTACATATGAGTCTACAGAAGAAATTCCCCTTCAAATGTAAGTCATTTACCAAATAAAAGAAATTCCCTGAAGTTTCACAGGATTCCATGTTAATTTCATCAACATCCAATATCTCATGCCCTACACCTAGAATACAACAGGTTAGATCCATTACACACCGCAAACTAATCTAATTTTGTCTCCTTAGATCACCATAGAAATCACCTAAATGTACACTGAAAACTGTAGTGCATTATATGTGACACACAAGTGACACAGCAGCCATTATAGATGACATACAAGTGACACAGCAGCCATTATAGGTGACATACAAGTGACACAGCAACCATTATAGGTGACACACAAGTGACACAGCAGCCATTACAGATGACACACAAGTGACACAGCAGCCATTACAGGTGACACACAAGTGACACAGCAGCCATTACAGGTGACACACAAGTGACACAGCAGCCATTACAGGTGACACACAAGTGACACAGCAGCCATGATAGGTGACACACAAGTGACACACCAGCCATTATAGTGACACACAAGTGACACAGCAGCCATTATAGGTGACACACAAGTGACACACCAGCCATTATAGCTGACACACAAGTGACACAGCAGCCATTATACTGACACACAAGTGACACAGCAGCCATTATAGGTGACACACAAGTGACACAGCAGCCATTATAGCTGACACACAAGTGACACAGCAGCCATTATAGGTGACACACAAGTGACACAGCAGCCATTATAGGTGACACACAAGTGACACAGCAGCCATTATAGCTGACACACAAGTGACACAGCAGCCATTATAGTGACACACAAGTGACACAGCAGCCATTATAGGTGACACACAAGTGACACAGCAGCCATTATAGGTGACACACAAGTGACATAGCAGCCATTATAGGTGACACACAAGTGACACAGCAGCCATTATAGCTGACACACAAGTGACACAGCAGCCATTATAGCTGACACACAAGTGACACAGCAGCCATTATAGGTGACACTACAAGTGACACAGCAGCCATTACAGGTGACACACAAGTGACACAGCAGCCATTACAGGTGACACACAAGTGACACAGCAGCCATTACAGGTGACACACAAGTGACACAGCAGCCATTACAGGTGACACACAAGTGACTCAGCAGCCATTACAGGTGACACACAAGTGACACAGCAGCCATTATAGCTGACACACAAGTGACACAGCAGCCATTACAGGTGACACACAAGTGACACAGCAGCCATTACAGGTGACACACAAGTGACACAGCAGCCATTATAGCTGACACACAAGTGACACAGCAGCCATTACAGGTGACACACAAGTGACACAGCAGCCATTATAGCTGACACACAAGTGACTCAGCAGCCATTACAGGTGACACACAAGTGACACAGCAGCTGTTATAGCTGACACACAAGTGACACACCAGCCATTATAGGTGACACACAAGTGACACAGCAGCCATTATAGCTGACACACAAGTGACATAGCAACCATTACAGGTGACACACAAGTGACACAGCAGCCATTATAGGTGACACACAAGTGACACAAGAGCCATTTCTAACTTTGCTTATTATAGAGCTATGGCTTAACAAAATTTTATTATTTTAACTAAATTTTTCCAACCGATGTTTAGTGAAAAAGGCAAAATTTCTTGACATTTTGTACATTAAAAATGTTATGACTATGACATAAAAATCGAAAGAAGACTAAATCACTAGACAAATAAAACGGGACATATAATATATCAAATAAAATGGATGCTTTTTAATTCAGCAGTTGTGATTGGTTTTATTAACAAATTAAATATTGTAATTGCTTTTATTTTTTATCTTAGAACTCACCCAATATCGACCCTCCAAACGGCGGCCTGGGCTGGTAGTAGTTCTGTGGTGGGGGAACATTGCCACCGAGCTGCCCCCTGGTGATCAAAACAATCAACAATTGTATTTTACAAGCTGCCCTCTGGTGATCAAAACAACAACTGTATTAAATGTCTAGGCAGTTTAACTATCCCCAATATTCAAAACTACTAGCAATTGACACTTGACAGATGCGCTACATTGTGGCTTGCTTATATTACTATCAACTTTTTGCGTGTGACCAATGCGTCTTTGCCAACAATGTAGATTATAGTTTTGTATTCGTATATACAACATATATAAATCACATTACCATTGTGACATATCTGCTAGATGTCTTACGTTGCAGCTGTTGATCAAATATACTGTTTACAAAGTAAACAAGACCAACCATTCCTCTAAACAACTGTCATTTTATATAACCTTTCTGCAGGTTTTAGGGGTCAAAACATCAACGAAATATGCGATGGAATATTTAACCCTCCATTTTATTACGACTTGATGGACCTACTACTGCTAGGCAACATGTCACGTGACAGACAGATCAACTGCATACATTTGTTGTACATCTCAAGTCTTCACCGTACCTGACGAGTCTGTTTGCCGTGCCACTGTCCCGGGTGTTGGGCATGCGATAGTGACTGTTGCGGGAGAACCCCAGCTGGGGGCGATAACCCTGGTTGGGCTGCCGTCTGTTGAAGTCTTCTGGCTTCAGGGTCGGTGCTGGCATTCTGCAACCACACACACTTCACTGTGACATCCACGACTTTAGACTAACAGCAAGTTCTCGTCTACACATTTCCCTCTGGCTGATGTGTTCAAATGAATGTCACGTCAACTGCTATGGGAAGCATTCAGCTAAGTTATATGCAAAGACTATTTGTTATATACGCACCACTGTTTACAGCGGGGTACTCTGTCTTACAGCTGAATGAACTTGTCCGAGGTTCGAAACAACAGTAGGAAGATTTAAACCCAGAATGTTTCTATGGATAATGGGATGATGCAAATATTGTGACATTGTGTTCCAGAGGTACTTTTAGAACCACATGTAACAAAACTAAACAGTCATTTCATATTTGTATTCTCAGATTTTAAAAACCACATGTGCAGCTTGCCGATCCACTTTTGTTTGAAGTCTCAACAACCTTTAGGAAAACACAGGATTCTCTGGAAAAATAGGATATGCTATTAAAATATAGAACACCTAGGAACAGAGGACAACAGTTAACTGATGTTTCTTTTACATTCTTATTGATGCTCAGTATGAGTTCGGTTAATAAGCCAGTGAGACAGCATCATTCATGTCGTGTATACTTACATTGCATTCTTAAGTCGCTTGGCTGAGAAGATGAAATCTGGTGCAAACTTAGGATCCGAGTACTGGATCCTGGAAACAGACGAGTCATCACAGTTGCTGACATGACGTTGACATTGTAGAGATATAAATGACATCTCATCAACGTGACAACACCACTATGAATAATGACTGAATGGGCAAAACTGTAGGAGGTTGAACTGTAAGCATTTTGAACGTGTTGCTCTGACTGGAATATTTTCACACAAGTTACAGGGATCACTGAGAGCAAGTATGTTAACAGGTAAGTTCTTATATAGCACCCTTAAGACTGATCAAAGTGTTTTGCTTTACTTCCTGGCAGACGTGTTCAACTGAACGCCATCGTAACTTCTCCAGGATCAAGATTCAATTAACGTGCGTATACTATCCAAACACAAACATCCACCATTGTCTAGAGCAGGTATTCATTCACACAGCTGGGCGAGCCTGAGCTTTAAGCCAGAGAATGAACTCGTCCACGTCTCAATAGCAGCACAGGATGTGAACCAGGGTCCTCTCATTTGAGAATCTGGTGCTATCCCCCCCCCGTGCTTCACAAGGAAAGACTAACGCACTGGAATTAATTAATGATGTTACTATTATACAGTATTCTTAGTACTAGACCTATGATAAACACCTGAGGGGGCAGCCATGGCACTGTTGTCATACACATGGCCTACACAGTGTCTCTCACATGCTGGGTCAGGAAGCAGCTTCAACCAAAGGAACTTGACTTATGACAGACACCATCATTTCAACCAACAGGATACACATTTACCACGAGTGGATTCTTATATTTCCCTTGGTAAAACACCACGATTATGGGACCTACAACTTTTAGTTTCATTTCTAAAATACAAAAAAGTGGTTGAATGAATCTGGCCACGTTAAAAATATCTACAGGCGAGCCGCCATGCCCCTGTAGCGCTTGAAGTGAAGAGACAAAGGTGACTCACGCAATGGCTTGGTTGTTGTGTAAGTCTTCCAACTGTGGCACTGGAGATGGCAATGTTCTGAAAGGGGAAGAGAACACTTCATGTTAAAGACTCTTCAGATCACTATTATTAAACGAACTGATTCAAATTTAAGAGACATCAATGACTGTCACTGAATTATGGTTGGCATTGTAAGTAGAAAAAATATTATGCGATTAGTACTGGGTCAACTCCCCCACCCCGCTGAGGAATAAATCATGTGGAACGTGCAATGTTTACTATCCAAAGTGGCTATTACCTGGGAGAGTCAATCTGCATTAACGTGTTTCACGCACATTAGGTGACATTACTCAACCAAACCCCTCCCTCCCAACTTTTGCAAGCACTCCATTCAAGCTCTTGTTGAGAAATTATCTGCAGAACTTCACGGGAAACGTGAGAGTGGAAGATCGTGATCTTACTGATTGGTCAAGACAACGTGGTCATCGCGCCAGACTGTTCCGCCCATGCCCTCCGTCTTGCTCGTGTCCAGCTCAACTGCCTGCAAATGTAAATGCATTGATGGTCACTGGGGAAAGTGTCAACATTGCACTTGAAAACTACTTGATATTTTGTCAACCGTTTTTGATCAAGTAAGGGTACTGGTCATTAAAAAAAAGGCCTAAATTGAAGTTCAAGTAGTGAAATACACTCTACTTGTGCTCTTAGTCATAAGTGTAACTGTGTTGATGACACTGTGTGTATGTATGTGTGTGTGCGTGCATGTGTTTGTGCATGTCTGTGTAAACAAGTGTGTATGTGCATGTATCTGTATGTTGACTTTAAACCAGCACACTATTGAACGCGTAACCTTTCTAACATCATACAGCACACACAGCATCCATTTTTTCTCAAATTTACCTCAACAAATTCCCAGCCAGTGCCGCCACCTTCTGGCACCAGCTCACACTAAACAGTACATTCCCCAGCCAGTCTATGGGCCTAAACAGCTAAGTAGGTACAACAGCACACTCAGCGTACCTCTGTACTGCCCCCTTCTTCATACAGGGCTTCGAAGAAGTCATGGCTAGGGTGATTCTTCCCCACAAACAGTCGGTCCGCCCCACGGGTGTTCCGCGTCTCTACAGGTAGGCAATTGCAAACAGACATTAACATTTGTTAGACGTAATTAAACTGAAGACACTGTGTGCTTGATCACAAGTTCTACACCATGGACTGGTGGTGGTTTGACCCAGAGCCAAATTAATAAATGGTTGAGTTTTGTGGCAAATTGATGAGTCTGTCCCACTGTCACTCTTGTAAGTATGGCAAAACTGGTTGATGCAGTCGGTCTGTATACTGGGAGTGCAAGACATTAGTGACAACCGACACTGACAGAACTGTGTCAGTGATCAGTTAGTTACAAGTTACTCACTTTCATCCTCTGTCAAGTCTGGGTAGACGACACTCAGGGCCTCCTTTAGTCTCTTCTCATCAACAAATGGCAGCAATGCCACTCCTACAACAAGTCATTGTGGTATGGATTGCTATGTCTACCACAAACTATAAGGCTAAGCTGTGTGCCACCCCCAACATACACTGTCATGTTTAAATGTGTCACCCCTTCAACCAGGTTAAGCAGTGCCACGCCTACACACCACCCATCAGGTTAAGCACTGCCACCCTTACAAACAACCCATCATATTACACATTGCCACCCCTACTACAAGCCATCATGTTAAGCAGTGCCACCCCTACAACAAGCCATCATGTTAAACAGTGCCACCCCTACAACAAGCCATCATGTCAAGCAGTGCCACCCCTACAACAAGCCATCATGTTAAGCAGTGCTCAATCCCTACAACAAGCCATCATGTTAAGCAGTGCCACCCCTACAACAGCCATCATGTTAAGCAGTGCCACCCCATACAACAAGCCATCATGTTAAGCAGTGCCACCCCTACAACAAGCCATCATGTTAAGCAGTGCCACCCCTACAACAAGCCATCATGTTAAGCAGTGCCACCCCTACAACAAGCCATCATGTTAAGCAGTGCTACCCCTACAACAAGCCATCATGTTAAGCAGTGCCACCCCTACAACAAGCCATCATGTTAAGCAGTGCCACCCCATACAACAAGCCATCATGTTAAGCAGTGCCACCCCATACAACAAGCCATCATGTTAAGCAATGCCACCCCTATAACAAGCCATCAGGTTATACTAACACTAGTTGAAACTGATCTCTGCATTTAGAACCCAGTGATCCATTAATTTAATGAAGTGGTCCCCAGCTTTCCCATCATGTACGTACACATTCAGCAATACATGTAATTATGTTTCCAAATGACGACATCCAAACATTTCCAATATAAAGGCATAAAAAACATACTGTAAGTTTCGCAATAGAGGTAATAAACCCTAACTGTCCTAACTGCCCACAAAACATGCTACAATTTGCCCTGTGTTGGTCCAATAGAAAAGCCTGTAGGCAGATCTATGGTGACGTCCACTGAAGCGATGTCTCACTGACCTTGCCAAGCGTACTTCTTGCCGTTCAGGTCAATCTTGAAGTTAGTCGGGTAGAAGTCAATGATCGACGATTCCTGCAGAGACAGTGACACATGTTAGAAATATGTGCCACACATTTAATCAAATTTGCTCAAATCATTAGAAAGGTTGTTCTGAAAGAAATATTACAATTTTGTAAAAATAAAAATGCGTTAATGCAAAACACACAGGACTCCTGCTAAGGCTGGCGTGACCTTATAGTCTACTCACACATGACGTCATGAGTTCCTGCCAGGTGGGGGGGATGAACTGTTTGCTGCCTGCAGGGAAAACTCCCATCAGTTGCTCCAGGGGCTTGAACTGAAACAAACAGTCATCTGTCCACAGTCATGCTGGCGTATGTATGACTTTTGTATGCGATACGTGTATGTATAGTAACGATTTCCACCTGGATGGTTTGCGTATCGGGCACCAATCTATTCAGGACTAACCTATGAACCATCGGATGAAAATGCTTTCATAAAAAATTCCCTGTTGGTAAATATTTTTACTTCGCTATTACCGTAAGTTAGATGGATCAATTAAGTGTATGTAAAGTTACACATATTTTCTGCGATTATTCCGAGAACCAATCAGCTAAGGAAATCTTACGTAACTTGTGTTGACACAAAAAACTGCTTCAATTACATATTATAGCAAATGTCAAGTATGAATATTCCAAGAAACTGCTGCGTCTGCATGTCCGTAGCCCCATCTGGAGGATGAGCACATTTGTTATGCTTCACCAGGAGAGCTGCTAGCACTTTACGAGAAATATCGACCTTCATTTACTTGTACAATTCTTTTTTAATTGTTTATCGTCTCATACTATTTCTTATAATATCATTTGGTTTTATTGGTTTATAGTAGCATACAATATAATTTACATTTCATATTCTGTGTATATGTGTTGTATTCTATCATAATATATATCATTTGTTTTCTGCAAATGTCGGCTCAACTGAGTTTTGCATTGTAATGCTAATAATATGACCTGAGAACCTTACTTTTATTACAAAGTATTTTTGTTTACATAATCATTTGTCAGATGTCTGTAAAGCAGGACAGGGTGACTTTAGAATTGACTTTTCGTGTATCACTTGCAGCTGTACATCACTCACAGGTTCTGTGTTCTTCTCAAACATGTCGGTGATGTCACCGATGTTACAGAAGTCTGAGGCAAAGGGGGCGTAGTGATACGGGAAATACCACTTCCACGACGGACAGCCCTACAACACACAATGTCTACTGCAGCCAAGAAACTAACACCATATTAATAGCAATGACCTGTTTTTCTCTTCACATATTATAGATATGGATGTGTGTGCGCGTGTGTGTGCATGCATGTGTGTGTGCATGCATGTGTGTGCATGCGTGTGTGTGCATGCATGTGTGTGCGTTTGCGTGTGTGGGTGTGTGTGCATGTATATGTGCATGTGCATGTGCGTGTGTGCATGTGTGCGTGTGTGCGTGCATATGTGCGTGTGTGCATATGTAAAAAACTGTGCATGTGTGTGTGCATGTGTGTGTGCATGTATGTGTATGCATGTGTGTATGTGCATGTGTATATGTGCATGTGAATGTGCATATGTGTGCATGAGCATGTGTACATTTGAAAGGATTTACACATCAGATGAGAAGAGAAATCACATTCATTACAAAATGGAATAATAAGCTGAAACTTCACAATCTAACGATACTCATAACTAGTACAAAGTACAGTGGAACATAACTAGTACAAAGTACAGTGGAACATAACTAGTACAAAGTACAGTGGAACATAACTAGTACAAAGTACAGTGGAACATAACTATTACAAAGTACAGTGGAACATAACTAGTACAAAGTACAGTGGAACATAACTATTACAAAGTACAGTGGAACATAACTATTACAAAGTACAGTGGAACATAACTAGTACAAAGTACAGTGGAACATAACTATTACAAAGTACAGTGGAACATAACTAGTTTCAAAGTACAGTGGAACATAACTATTACAAAGTACAGTGGAACATAACTATTACAAAGTACAGTGGAACATAACTATTACAAAGTACAGTGGAACATAACTAGTACAAAGTACAGTGGAACATAACTAGTACAAAGTACAGTGGAACATAACTAGTACAAAGTACAGTGGAACATAACTAGTACAAAGTACAGTGGAACATAACTATTACAAAGTACAGTGGAACATAACTATTACAAAGTACGGTGGAACATAACTAGTACAAAGTACAGTGGAACATAACTATTACAAAGTACGGTGGAACATAACTAGTACAAAGTACAGTGGAACATAACTAGTACAAAGTACAGTGGAACATAACTAGTACATAGTACAGTGGAACATAACTAGTACAAAGTACAGTGGAACATAACTATTACAAAATACAGTGGAACATAACTATTACAAAGTACAGTGGAACATAACTATTACAAAGTACAGTGGAACATAATTAGTACAAAGTACAGTGGAACATAACTATTACAAAGTACAGTGGAACATAACTAGTACAAAGTATGGCGGAAGTGATGTATGTTTGTGATCAGTACAAAGTCCTTACCTGGTAGTAGTACAGGAGAACCCAGCACAGACCAATCACGTATTCATTTCCCTGCAACAAACACAAATAAATTATTAAAGTGTATAAATATATAAATCCTTTTAAACTGGCTTTCATGCACATAAAACTCGGCACTTAATAAATTCAGAACAAATGTGACATAAGGTCATATATTTCAGAGACGTCTTGACGATATAGCAAATTACATTTTTTTGCGGTGTCTTCGGTGAACAAGAATAGATGTGGTTGGTGTTCTTTACAGATACGTGCTCAAATGCATCAGTAGATTGTGCGACTTTACTGTCGTTTAACATAAATCGATAAATTATGTTGCGAAATACGTTACTTAGTAAATGCATTGTGCAAGTGAGCTATCCTTGTGGCTCCACCTACCACCGTGTGTCGGAAGGCTATCTCATCGGGACCGACGTTGAACTTGCTCTCGTAGTATCTCTGTTTCCAGCCATCCTCCCACAGTCTACAAACGTCAACGACACAGTGACACAGTGACACAATATCCAGTGACACACAGCAATATATTATGACATCCCATTGACGCAACGTTTATTCTCGTGACACATGATATTCTTGCAAAGCAATATTCCACCGATGTGATATCAGCGACTGACATTTGCAACAGTACAACATTTAGTGCAACTAACAATGTGTGCGTGTGTTTTGCGTGTTTTTTGTATGTGTTTGTGAATAAACACAACAATCGTCCGACTAATGTTCTATTCATGTAGTGCTGTTATATTCACAGCTATGGTAGTTTTATGACTGGATGAAGCAATGGTAAATTTAAGAACATAACATTAGACTCATACAAATCCAGGAATACTTACACATATATGGCACATGATACTTGTCACATTTCAGCCTACCCACATTGCCTCACTGCATAAACACTCACTTCACTTCGTCGTCTGGCTCCTCCTCACTCGAGTTGTCTTCCTCAAGTTTCCGTTTCTGCGGTGGTGTGTTGCTAGTGCTGCCACCTTCCTGAAAGTCACATAATCGCATCACACATACATAAAGGTGACTTCTTGAAAAGGCTTTCTGCCAGGCGACCTCATCCAGTCACACTCCTTTCTCACTATTGTCTTCTCAGTTGGATCACAGTTTTTGTGAGAATTCCTGGCAAAGTTACTTGATTATAAAATTGTATCTTCATTGATCTGAGGACGTTATTTAGGATACAGGAAATGCGAAATCCATTTCAAATGAAAATACACAACTTTCATCTTCAAGTGCATTACCAGCACTACATGGAATTTTAATTGCTGTTATAAAGGGGAAATTAATAAAGTAAATAATCTCCACTGTAATTTTGAAATCAATGTGTGCCAGAACTGACGTAACATTTGACAGCATCTTAATAAATGTTTCTGCTGCATTCGGAAAAACAAAAGCATTAATTATCACATCAAAATGTATGTAAAAAGATAAATTACAAAAATGTACACTTCTTAATATAGCATAAATTATTCCAAAGGATTCCTCAACACGTTTAATTCTTCAGTTGTGCACTGGCGCTGTGACTAGAGCTCTGTACTGTTGAATAAGAGAACTCCAGTTTGAATCGTGCTATGGCGTAAACTTTAGGAATATTTATTCACTCAACATTGCTCCAGTTCACACAACTGTGTGAATGAATACCAGCGATAGATATTTGTGTATGATTACTCTTTGTGCTTTAATTGCAGCATGGCTGGATGCTTCCCAGAGAAGCTGATATGGTGTTCGATTGAACTTGTCTGCCAGGTAAAGTATAATGTGCTTCAGACAACACTGAGGATTGGATACTGTGCTATATAAGAACTTACTGGTTTTCTTTTTTATCCTGCTATCCAAACAAACGACTTATACATGCATTATTCGGCTATTTCCATAAGAAAAGTTAGCGATGGATGAGGGGGTGATTGCCTTTAAACTGACCATAACACCTGACACCCGAAGTCATCTGAATTATTCAGCCCCATGTTGGCAAGAAAACAAGTATTATCACAGACAACACAACATCTTGGAGAAACCTACACCGCCGTCTTTAAGCATCGATCTAAGAGCTGCTGCAGCCTCCTCATTGGTTGAGTTCTGTGACGACGTCTGCGCAATCACTTGCATCCTCTTCTGGTACGCCTGCACTCGCGGTTGGGTCACGGTCGACTGGTCACCAGGTGCCTTTAACAACAGAACCAAACATACAGTTCGTCCATACACTAAAGATCCAATACGGGGCCACACTGAAATACAGCAGACCTTCCATGTTGATATAAATCGCTAGGGGTCTTGTGATGGGAGGTTTTTAATGGACAACAAATATTTTTCAGAATTCTATTAGGCAAATTAACTGCAAGAAAAATGGCAAGGTCTCACATAAAATCGTGCTTTCAATTAACAGATGTTGAATCGTCATATCACAGATATGTGTTACTCTCCTTTACGTGTTCTTATTTTTATATTTCTTTCTCGTTCGACACCCCCTTGACCCTTCAGTGAAATTTGAATACAAGGTCGTGTCAAAACTACTGACCCTAGGTGCGTACTGCCCTCCCAGCAGGAAACTAGGTCGCTGACCGGTCTTCATCTGAAACAACAACAAATACACAACCTTGTTAGGAAAAACAGACGAGTAAAAAACACATCTACAGGAAAAAACACGGATTTGCCTCAGAACACAAAGCACCTAAATACATGCTCATCCACAACTATTCTGAATATGATCATAAATGTGGTTTACACTACTTTTAAGTAATTTTTTGGCAGGGTCGGATATAGTAGGCTTTGGAAGGACAACTTACCATTTTCTCGCGCCGCCTTCTCTCCTTGTTCTTTCGTTTAAAGTGAAGCTGCAACAGAACGACAATGAATGCTGGTAACACTACAAGATGTGAACAATATCATAATAACCACTGATGTGTACCTGCTACAGATATACAGCACACATAAATACTTCTCAGAGAAGTTCATTTCCGATGTGTTTGAATGAATAAGTCTGCCAGGGAATAAACTGTAAAGTGGTGACTGACAAAGATTCGACACCTTGTCATGTATTTTTAACATATATACAGCTGGAAATAAAACTGTTACAGTAATCTACGTCAGATCAATTTAGTGAAACACATTTTATTGTTATCTTTCCACTCAAGTCCTATCACTTCAGTATTTAAATAAAGATAACAACTGTAAAATTAGTAGTAAATAAATGGCTTTTTATCAGTTTTGTAAACTGTAACTTATGATCCGAACAGCTGTGCCAGTCACTTATTTAAAACTGTTTTGTAAACACTTGGTGATTCCCAACTTGTGAAATACCTCGTTCACATGTACCACACTCCCCCCACCATCAAACCTAGTCCCTGACAACTGTTTCTCTCTGACTTACGTCCGTATCACGCCTCCTCTTAAAGATCTCGTCCTCCGCCTCGCCCAGCTCTGAAACCACACGCACAGTCTGATACACAACTAACAGAACCCAGCTCTGAAACACACACACAGTCTGACACACAACTAACAGAACCCAGCTCTGAAACCACACATACAGTCTGACACACAACTAACAGAACCCAGCTCTGAAACCACAGACACAGTCTGACACACAACTAACAGAACCCAGCTCTGAAACCACACATACAGTCTGACACACAACTAACAGAACCCAGCTCTGAAACCACACACACAGTCTGACACACAACTAACAGAACCCAGCTCTGAAACCACACACACAGTCTGACACACAACTAACAGAACCCAGCTCTGAAACCACACACACAGTCCGACACACAACTAACAGAACCCAGCTCTGAAACAACACACACAGTCTGACACACAACTAACAGAACCCAGCTCTGAAACCACACGCACAGTCTGACACACAACTAACAGAACCCAGCTCTGAAACCACACACACAGTCTGACACACAACTAACAGAACCCAGCTCTGAAACCACACGCACAGTCTGATACACAACTAACAGAACCCAGCTCTGAAACCACACACACAGTCTGACACACAACTAACAGAACCCAGCTCTGAAACCACACACACAGTCTGACACACAACTAACAGAACCCAGCTCTGAAACCACACACACAGTCCGACACACAACTAACAGAACCCAGCTCTGAAACCACACACACAGTCTGACACACAACTAACAGAACCCAGCTCTGAAACCACACACACAGTCTGACACACAACTAACAGAACCCAGCTCTGAAACCACATGCACAGTCTGACACACAACTAACAGAACCCAGCTCTGAAACCACACACACAGTCTGACACCAAACTAACAGAACCCAGCTCTGAAACCACACATACAGTCTGACACACAACTAACAGAACCCAGCTCTGAAACCACAGACACAGTCTGACACACAACTAACAGAACCCAGCTCTGAAACCACACATACAGTCTGACACACAACTAACAGAACCCAGCTCTGAAACCACACACACAGTCTGACACACAACTAACAGAACCCAGCTCTGAAACCACACACACAGTCTGACACACAACTAACAGAACCCAGCTCTGAAACCACACACACAGTCTGACACACAACTAACAGAACCCAGCTCTGAAACCACACACAGTCGACACACAACTAACAGAACCCAGCTCTGAAACCACACGCACAGTCCGACACACAACTAACAGAACCCAGCTCTGAAACCACACGCACAGTTTGACACACAACTAACAGAACCCAGCTCTGAAACCACACACACAGTCTGACACACAACTAACAGAACCCAGCTCTGAAACCACACACACAGTCTGACACACAACTAACAGAACCCAGCTCTGAAACCACACGCACAGTCTGACACACAACTAACAGAACCCAGCTCTGAAACCACACACACAGTCAGACACACAACTAACAGAACCCAGCTCTGAAACCACACATACAGTCTGACACACAACTAACAGAGCCCAGCTCTGAAACCACACACACAGTCTGACACACAACTAACAGAACCCAGCTCTGAAACCACACACACAGTCTGACACACAACTAACAGAACCCAGCTCTGAAACCACACACACAGTCTGACACACAACTAACAGAACCCAGCTCTGAAACCACACACACAGTCTGACACACAACTAACAGAGCCCAGCTCTGAAACCACACACACAGTCTGACACACAACTAACAGAACCCAGCTCTGAAACCACACACACAGTCTGACACACAACTAACAGAACCCAGCTCTGAAACCACACACACAGTCTGACACACAACTAACAGAACCCAGCTCTGAAACCACACACACAGTCCGACACACAACTAACAGAACCCAGCTCTGAAACCACACACACAGTCTGACACACAACTAACAGAACCCAGCTCTGAAACCACACACACAGTCTGACACACAACTAACAGAACCCAGCTCTGAAACCACACACACAGTCTGACACACAACTAACAGAACCCAGCTCTGAAACCACACACACAGTCCGACACACAACTAACAGAACCCAGCTCTGAAACCACACACACAGTCTGACACACAACTAACAGAACCCAGCTCTGAAACCACACACACAGTCTGACACACAACTAACAGACCCAGCTCTGAAACCACACACACAGTCTGACACACAACTAACAGAACCCAGCTCTGAAACCACACACACAGTCCGACACACAACTAACAGAACCCAGCTCTGAAACCACACACACAGTCCGACACACAACTAACAGAACCCAGCTCTGAAACCACACACACAGTCCGACACACAACTAACAGAACCCAGCTCTGAAACCACACACACAGTCTGACACACAACTAACAGAGCCCAGCTCTGAAACCACACACACAGTCTGACACACAACTAACAGAACCCAGCTCTGAAACCACACACACAGTCTGACACACAACTAACAGAACCCAGCTCTGAAACCACACACACAGTCTGACACACAACTAACAGAACCCAGCTCTGAAACAACACACACAGTCTGACACACAACTAACAGAACCCAGCTCTGAAACCACACACACAGTCTGACACACAACTAACAGAGCCCAGCTCTGAAACCACACACACAGTCTGACACACAACTAACAGAACCCAGCTCTGAAACCACACATACAGTCTGACACACAACTAACAGAACCCAGCTCTGAAACAACACACACAGTCTGACACACAACTAACAGAACCCAGCTCTGAAACCACACACACAGTCAGACACACAACTAACAGAATTATCTCCAGAACCACTGCTCTTAACAACAATAAAACAACACTAAATATCATCTCTGAAATGACCGATGCAATTCCGAATCAACGTTTGTTAAAATCATTGAAAGCATGTACTTTTGAAACAGGCGATATTAAGCTAATACTATGTCTACTGTACTTTAATAAATATTAAAAATAATATCAACTGTTGCAATATGTTAAAAGTATGACGTCAACATTTACATTACAAATCACTGTATGTTTCATTTTGAGAATTTGTGATTTTTAATGGGTGACACACAGACATTACTGTTAGTACTTAAAGACTGTACAACTAAATAATGACGACCCAAGAACAAGTGAACCCACCAGACAAGACAAGTTGCACTCTGTCGAGATTCACGATTCCACTGTCCGTTAGATACCCCTGGCAGAGAAAACAAACATTAAAGAAAAATATACATGAGCATGTCTCCTAGACATGACAATCCGATGCAGAGATCATATGTAGTGAGCTTGATAGTATACTGACTGCTTGCCAGACCCACTGAGTGACACGGACCACATTGTGTGGTGTCTACATTTTTCATATACACCATAAAAAGTACTCATATGAAAATATAAAAATTTCCCATTACTAAGAATCTCTTTAATGATACCTTTTGTGCCTTTGTTTTGACTACCTTGTATAATGTTAATCTACATATAAATAAATAATGAATTAACAAAACATGGCAGCATGACGGTTTTGCCACACTTTAGTAGCCAACTTTTGCCACACTTTAGAGCCAACTTTTGCCACACTTTAGAGCCAACTTTTGCCACACTTTAGAGCCAATTTTTGCTACACTTTACAGCCAACTTCTGTCTCAATCTAGCCAGCAGTTTAATATCTTCCTGTTTATCAATCTGTTCATTTATTGGTACTCATTGCTATTAAGCACGTATTCTAATGACATGCCGCAGGTCTTTCTACAGTTACAGATGGCGAGACTTACGCCTGTCTTGTACACTGTCTTTTTGTAGATTGTGATGAGGCGGTCAATGGCTCCCTCTCTGTGGTCAAACACAATACAAGGTCATCTACTTATTCACTAATAATTCAAGAAGATTTCAGCAGCATTTCAATTATTTCACTAAAACTAACCATTCATTTTTCTATCAATACCTATTCCTAAGCATTTGGTTACACAGGCAATACATATGTCGTTACTGACGCTTCTGGGCTGAACATGAGTTATTTGTCCCGATGCAACAACATTTATATTTCACCATAATCACCTAATTAACATTTTCTCTGGTTATTTATGAGATGTGAAACACAGCTGAATCATGGAAAGCAGCAGACGATATCAGTAAAGTGTACGGTATTTCACTCTGTAGTTGTTCGGAATACTAATTTTCTGTTTACCACTTACAGGTGAGAATATACCTTTAATCAGAAGACACTACTGTAACTGACCTGATTTCAAGTGACGGTAGATGAGGCAGGAAGTCATTGCCAACAAAGAAACACATAAAGACCCAGTCATCAATGGCCCGCTGAAAAGAAACATCAGATGTGAAGAAAACTGTAAGATGTAAAGGTACATGTAAGCTCCTACATAGCACGTCATCTAATCCTGAGTGCAGTGCTTCAAACTGTACTCCCCGGAAGACCTGACGTCGCTGAGAAGCATTCATTTATGTTGAAATTAACGCAAAAAGACAATTGGGCGTACCCAAATATCCACCACTGTCTATAGCCGGGTACACTCAGTCACTCTTTCTCTCCCTCTCTCCCTCTCTCCCTCTCTCCCTCTCTCCCTCTCTCCCTCCCCACCACACACACACACACACACACACACACACACACACACACACACACACACACACACACAACACACACACACACACACACACACACACACACACACAACACACACACACACACACACACACACAGACACACACACACACACACACACACACAAACACACACACACACACACACACACACACACACACACACACACACAGCTGAGTGGACAAGAGCAGTGTTGAGTGAACAAACATGTCCAGTGTTTGAAACAGCAGCACATGATTCAAACCCAATTTCTCTTGATCATGAGTCCAATGTTGTAACCACTGTGCCATCTGACATTAGGCCTTGACACTGGCGCCTAAATGAAACTAATATTTAACTTACATTATTCCAAGGATGGTAGTTTTTGCTAGCACATGAAATAGTGTTAAAAATGAGCATCAGCTTTGTGTCGGAGTCTCTCAGTTCTCCAGTGCTCACCTCAATGTCCTGCTTGAAGGGCAGATTAGTCATCTGTAGCTCTTTCTCCAGATACTCGTGTAAGACGTTGAGACGAATGAAGATGAACTCAGTCTCCGCACCGGTCAGCTTGGTCAGTTCGTCGTTCTACCCGGGCCAATTGCAAGTTGAGTCAGCAACGACGGCAGGAAAAGATGCAGACAAACAACACAGTAATACATATATTTGATCCGATACAGTCCACACCCAAACTGTCTGTGGTGTTTCATGAAAATAACCGCATTTTCCTTTATCAACAAATTGGTCCTTTTTGTACACGACACGACACGACACGACACGACACGACACGACACGACACGACACAACACAATAAAACTTTATTGTCCCTGACCAGGAAATTCTTTTGCAGCATTCATAAAAAAAATTAAATATAGGAGTAGAAAAGAATAAAAAACAGATAAATGCATTATTAAGACAGTATGATATTAACTAGCTTACACTAGTAACATGCCATTTGTATACGTATTGTCACTATCTGATAAATGAACATCACTCTGATATAATGTATCACTGCATTGCTTATCAGCAACTTGCCTTTTGTGTCTACTACATCCATACTATCCAGCATAATACATAACAGAGAAAGAGTTTATGACCCAAAAAGACAACACCCACCTCTCCCTCTTTCTCCCTGGGAGCTCCAGTACACTCCTTGAGTTCATGACCTACGGGAAAACAACAACCGTCCCTTGTTACATCATATCATAACATAATATGGAGTGTCATTATTATTCAAAACGAGTGTCATAACTGTGGAAAGTGTAAGACTATTAATTGTTGTTACTACTGCACATAACGACAGTAGGTAGAAATCTACGAAGATTGTAAAGATGTACATGTTCACAAACACCATCAAATGTATTATCAACATGTGAGTTGATCATGAGTGAACGACAATGGTCCCTTCATCTGTGTCATCATTGTCATGTGACAGCCACCAATATCCCCATGACAACGGAGACAACCACCAATATCCCCATGACAACGGAGACAACCACCAATATCCCCATGACAACGGAGACAACCACCAATATCCCCATGACAACGCGGACAACCACCAATATCCCCATGACAATGTGGACAACCACCAATAACCCCATGACAACGGAGACAACCACCAATATCCCCATGACAACAGAGACAACCACCAATATCCCCATGATGACGGAGACAATCACCAATATCCCCTTGACAACAGAGACAACCATCAATATCCCCTTGACAACGGAGACAACCATCAATATCTCCATGACAACGGAGACAACCATCAATATCCCCATGACAACGGAGACAACCATCAATATCCGCATGACAACGGAGGCAACCATCAATATCCCCATGACAACGGAGAGCAACTAACTGCATCATGCCAGTCCTGAAAGCTTCAATGAATCTGGACTCTGAGAACTATCATTACACATTTTGTTTTAAATTAGAGTTTTTAACATCTGCTCCAATTTACAACACCACTCACAATTACACAAAAACACATTTAATAAATAAAATAAATTAAATCTCTTACCGATCTGGTTGCACAGTTCACATGGCCGTGGCTGGTTGGGTTTGAATTCTTCACGGATGATTGTGAAGTTTGGCTCGTGAGTTGCCAGCCCCAACATGATCAGATCGGCATCTGCGCCACAGAGACAGTGATGTGTGTTGGGGTCGTGACCCGGCTGAGCTCGCTGTCGACGGATGTAGTCCATGATCTTGTGTTCCCCCTCCCCGGGGACATTGGCGTCTGAGAGGATCACTTTGATGTTTTTCCAGCCCGGGTCGTTGTTCAGACGGACATGGATGTAATATCGCAGACAGTCGGCGAGTCGGAACATGAACGGTGTACCCTGGAATGTGACGGTATACGAGAAAGATCTTTAGTATATGGGTTAACAAAATAGTACTGATATATGGAAATGGGATCTCTGACTTTAAAATTCAAATGCATAACACATATTCAAACTGTTTACATTCTGAAGCAGGAGGTAACTGGCATAACAGCCGTTGAAGCCAGAATAATATTCTTCATGGATAATGAACGGATAGGTAAGGTTAATCTCAATGGCAGCAGGTAACATGGACACAACTTATGGTCAATATGACCATGACATCCTGATTAGAATTAACTTAAGAACCAGCAAGATTTTTGTATTAAACATGCAGGAAAAGGGCTCTATCCTTAACAGTCGGGGGGTTCTCTTTAAGTAATGACACTAGATTTACAATGCTGGTTGAGGGCAGTAGGTAACATGGACAAATATATATCCGTTTTGTGCGTGGTCACCACCAGAGATAGAGTGGAACCAGCTAGAAACCAAAGTAACGCAACATCTATATAGCTGAACCAAATTATTTTCAAGGTAAAATCAAACAGAATAGGTTTAATGAATTAAAATACAGTCATGGACACCGTGTACCAGTACTGTGTTCTGATCTGTGCATAGATTGAGTTGTCAACTTATCTAGTTCAGAGTCTGTTGAAATAACTGTGTACGTCAATATGCAACGTGCACTGATGACAGAGGGAACACATTCATATGATCCAGCTGAGGTTTAGTATACTTCCACTGCCTTATTTAAGTAGGTACTAATGTTTCTGCGCAGTCCTGCAGATTAATGATGGAGGACATCAGAACTCGTCTTAATACTTCTTTTTAGTCGTCTTAAAATCTTTAGTAATTATATAATTTGAACTGTTGTAATAACTTCTAAACTTTAGTGTTGTGTCTTTGTAATTATATAATTGAATGAAAATTGTGCGCATGTGTACATGTGTGTGTGTGTGTGTGTGTGTGTGTTGTGTGTGTGTTGTGTGTGTGTGTGTGTGTGTGTGTGTGTGTGTGTATGTGTGTGTGTGTGTGTGTGTGTGTGTGTCTGTGTGTGTGTGTGTATGTGTGTGTGTGTGTGTGTGTGTGTGTGTGTGTGTTGTGTGTGTGTGTGTGTGTGTGTGTGTGTGTGTGTGTGTGTGTGTGTGTGTGTGTGTGTGTTGTGTCGTGTGTGTGTGTGTGTGTGTGTGTGTGTGTGTGTGTTGTGTCTGTGTGTGTGTGTGTGTGTGTGTGTGTGTGTGTGTGTGTTGTGTGTGTGTGTGTGTGTGTGTGTGTGTGTGTTGTGTGTGTGTGTGTGTGTGTGTATGTGTGTGTTGTGTGTGTTGTGTGTGTGTGTGTGTGTGTGTATGTTGTGTGTGTGTGTGTGTGTGTGTGTGTGTGTGTGTGATGTTGTGTGTGTGTGTGTGTGTGTGTGTGTGTGTGTGTGTGTGTGTGTGTGTGTGTGTGTGTTGTGTGTGTGTGTGTGTGTGTGTGTGTGTGTGTGTGTGTGTGTGTGTGTGTGTGTCTGTGTACGTGTGTGTGTGTGTGTGTGTGTGTGTGTTGTGTGTGTGTGTGTGTGTGTGTGTGTGTGTGTGTGTGTGTGTGTGTGTGTGTGTGTGTGTGTGTGTGTTGGTGTGTGTGTGTGTGTGTGTGTGTGTGTGTGTGTGTGTGTTGTGTGTGTGTACGTGTGTTGTGTGTGTGTGTGTGTGTGTGTGTGTGTGTGTGTGTGTGTGTGTGTGTGTGTGTGTGTGTGTGTGTGTGTGTGTGTGTGTGTGTGTGTGTGTGTGTTCACGCATGTCGCACGCATACAGTGATCTTAACTGACATCTGAGACCACCCACCGGTGTAATACAGTTGCTGTCAAAGTGTTCACTGGCAGGTTTGTCCGGGGGCACAATGGCCCCCTTACTCCTCAGTTCCTCCTTGATCCGGGCTATGTCTCGTTTCTTCTCCCTGCACAGTACAACAGCCCGCTACACACAGCACGTTACACACAGGATGCAATGGTCTATATGCTTGTGACAAGACATGCTTATACCTGCCAATGTTTAAGTTGATCTAGTTTTGGCTGATAAGTTGTTCAGCCTTGATGCCTTTTGAATGTTTTGCAAGGCAGTGCAAATTAAATAATTTTTATTAATGCAAAGGCACTCCAAGCTACCCGGTGAAGGTTCTGGTACCACAGAGCTCGACAAATATTCGTAATTTTTCAGAAATGTTAGTGCCAAAGTGTTCAAGAACATATTCATTCATGTATGAATGTGCATCTGAATGTATCGTAACATCTTGCCAGGGCTACAAATACTACAATGCATTTAACAACATACGTACTCTGCCTCTTGTGATGCCCTGAAACGACGCGATCTCTGCTGATTCATCTTTGCCCTGGGAGCCTGAAGACAACAAATGAATGTGCTCAGCCAGGGGTCACCCCAAAAATATAATATACAATACAAACATAATTTAACTTAAGATATTTTCATATATAATAGAATAATAATAAATATATTATTATTTTACAGCCATCCAGTCACATGGGGTTAACAGTATAACAGCTTTAACAGGTACATTACAATTTCATAAAACGATAAAGCATATTAATAGTGCATCGAACTGTCCAGAATATAAAAACGGTGATACATGGTTGGATGAAACTAAGACATTTCCCCCCGTAAGCAGTAAATCATTAGATGATTCTCTTAAGGAATTACCACTCCATCGATGGCCATGTACAGCACTTTCCGTGGACGGACAATTGCAAAGATGCGGTCGATGTATTCAAAGATGTCTGCCATCATTTCATCTTCATTCTTTGGTGCTGGTCTACAACCAAACCAATTACAAGGTACAATGGCAATCACAGTTCAACAATCCAACAAAAATTACCATGCTTGTTTAGTGAACTAGTTCTGAATATCTTGCACAGTTGAATAAATTGAATAGTAACATACTATCTGTAGTAATTCTCGCCACACCATAATTTAATTTCCATACAATTATGAGCCCATCTTCCATAAATTAATTATTTCACTGAAAATTGAAGTAACCTAACTTTAGATGTTATACAGATTGTGTACACTTAATGCACATTTTTGGGTATGGGAATGACAACATAACCTGAATTGTCCTTCCAGGAATGCAATGCATTGTTCATATAAACAACTTGCTGTTATTAGTTCTTTTTAAGTATAAAAGAGTATAAAATGGTTGAGCTATCAGTGACAGCACGTTTCTTATACTTCACCGACACATACTTGTTCTCTGGATGGCAGCAAGGGTGAATAATGCCATTCATATCCAGATACAGATTGTCAAACTCTACATCATTGGGGTTTGTTTGACTCGTGTCGATCGGTGCCTTAACTCCATTTGCACTCTTCACCTGGAGAACATACATGATGGACACAACACATTAAGTAATTACAAACAGATAGCAGTGTTCTATAGTTTAATTATTTCCCTTGTTTTAGCAAGCTAACTTGTATCAAATATACGACATGGTAGTTCGGCTGTAATTTAGTTTCAGGGGATTCTTCTTCCTGGTTACCAATAAATTTCACTGTTTTTAAGATGATTTCCTATAACCTGTTCTGGTATATGTCATGCTGTGGTGACCGGTGACATCTTAACCTTTTTGACTTGGTCGTTTCTGTCATGTTCTGAATAGAGGTATTTACCAGTTTTAAAATTTTGAATAAAGTTGTGAGTGACTGCATGACGTTGATGCTGGATGCTAGATATGTAAACTGAAAAAAAATATTTTAATATTATTTAAACATCAAATATCCATTGACAATTAATTAACCTGGTTTGTGGTGAATATGCGCGAAAATTAAAATCACAAAGTCTCGCTCACTCTCAGTATCTCCCGGCAGACAATTAACTGGCTACTGGTGTCAAACTTTTAAATGTACAATGTTACCAAGTATGACTATGATAGACACTGTATCAATCTCAAGAAATTTGCGTTATTTACTAATTATCGCCCAGTAAGCTCATAAACGTCATTACCTTCTCTTCTATGCAATGCACAACAATGGATGGATATTTCCGACTTAACCATCGGAAGAATGCTGGAACGCCCATGTTGGCGATTTAGTTGAGATCTGTAAGAAAACTGCTGTTTTGTTCTTTATTTTATTGTTCAGTTATTCCAACGAGCAACACCAAATTACGGAATAAGAACAATTTGTAACGATATATTTCATTGGTAGTTGGATGGATATTCACCAATGACAAGCGAGTTTACAAAACGTGTTCTTTCGCGTGCTCAGAAAACATGGCGGAGCAAACGGGGGTCCTCGAACTGTTGTGCAGTTCTGCTAAGATCAAACGTGATCGCGGAGCTATAGAATTGCACAATCATCTAAGAGAAACAGACAGCGAAGGTTTAAAACAACTGGAAAATTCGGTGCGTCTGTTGTTGCAAGATGCTGACGCGCCATGGGAGCGAAAACACGGGGCGTTGATGGGCTTCAAAGAACTTCTAGGGCTTGGCGTGACTGACGAGAACTTGCTGAAATGTTCCGATGAGTTTACTGGTGTAGCGAAAGAGTGTGCGCTCCACATGCTGGAAGATTCAGAATCCAGGGTCAGATTAGCCGCAGGTATATTTTGTGTGACGTCTTGTAGTAGCCATGGCATATGCTTTAATTTTTGTTACGGACATTTAATTCGGACTGACAGTGACATCACGTCACAATAAATTTAGAAATCAATTTCAGTATCATAAAATATAACCGCATCCAGACACACTCTACTCTCATAATTATTATATCTTCTTCGCCTTTTCCCACTAGGTGGGGTCAGCGGCCCGAATTCTTGATTTCTAGAATGTTCTGTTCTGGGCATCCTCTGGGGTTATCCGCAGTTCCTGCATGTCCCTTCGGACGCAATCCATCCATCTCCCTCTTGGTCTTTTTCCTGGCACCATCATACCAACAATTGCTGTTTTCTTACATTCTCTGCATGTTTCCATACCAGCATAGTCTCATTTCCCTGACTTTCTCTTGTATGCTATTCACTCCTAGCTTCTTTCTGATGTCCACACTCTTTACTTTGTCTCTCAGTGTTACACCTTTAATTCTTCTCAACATCCTCATCTCCGTTTTCTTGAGAATCTGTTCCTCCTAACTGTCCAACATTCTGTTCCTTACAGAAGTACTGGTTTAATGACAGTCATGTAGAGCTTGATATTTAATTTCCTTGGCATTTTCTTGTCACTGATAACTCTGCATAGGTCACATATGTATATATTCTTATTTCCGGATGACCTAAAACTTTTCAATCCTATTTATACCGATGAGAACTGTTATAACCTACAACAACTTCTTAACTCAGCAGAAAAATGGATAGATACATCACTTGAAATTTCATCCCCATAAATGTTGCCACATGTAAATTGGACATTCATCCAAAAATATGATAGCTACACAATGGATGGCAGTAAGTTCTAAAACAATTACTAAAACAGACACAGGAAAGGATATTGGAATAACTGTTGACTCATCATTTAACTTTGAGGCACTTATGTCGGAAACAAATTAATAAAGCCAATTCTATGATTCAGGGATAATTCGATGCACTTTTGAATATCTAGATGACACTCATGATAGGTGTTTCTCTACTGTTTTTAAATCTCTTGCAGGACTAATTATATTGAATATGCTTATTTAATTAAACATAATAGTTCTTGAAAATATTCAGTGCCTAGCAACTAAATGAATTCCTGGATATAAAGAACTAGAATATAAAGAACGCCTACAAAGATTAAACCTACCCACTGTTTCATACCACCGTCTTAGGGGTGACATGATAGAAATTTACAAAATACTAACATGAAATATGATTCTGCAGTTACTTAGAACAGCTTTTATTACATTAAGGGAAACTTATTCAATAACTTGAGGACACAACCTAAACATATTTAAAGAAAGATGTCAATTAAACATTAGAAAAAAATCATTAATATACTGAAGTACAGATGTATGGAATAGTCTGCCACAGTCTGTGCTAGACGCTCCATCAGTCCAACTATTTGAAGATAACTTAATAAATTATGGAAAAACCATCCTATAAGAACAGATTTACTGCACCACCTCTTTTATGGAATCACCTTCTGGCGCATGTGCCGTCTCAACACAATGTTAAAGACAGAGCTGGCACAAGAGGCAGGAATGCCTAATACAAGCCAGAAAACGACCTGTAAGAACCTGTATATTACTTAATATTTCAAAACAACTTCAGGCTTTCAGTGCCCACATAAATTTCAGACCACCAAAGCAGTGCACCTTGTGTGTTTATTTCTCAAACACATCTGCAAAAGTAACTGCTACTCATTAATTATTAATATAACAGAAGTAACTTGGCCATATAGAAGGCCAACTGAAACATATAAATAAAAAAATTACTACCCGGTAGACATATTTTTTACAGGTGAAGTGATGGGGATGCTGTGCAGACGTGTCGGTCCGTCCATCTATGAGGACACCAAAGATGTCATCATGCAGGGGGTCATTACTAACCTTGAGCGCCAGCCAATGATTGAGCCATCGGCCAGTGGCCATGTTGACACAGAGAAGTTGGCTGAGAAACTGACGGGAAGCACCAGTGGCAGTGACGCTGATGGTAGCATTAGCCCAGGAACTTCACCAAGACGGGTATGCTGGTCATTTATTTACTACGTTGTCTTTGGGCCGAAGGTTCAATGGACTTATGGCATCTGTGTCCACTGTGTGCCATTAGCAGGGTCCGTACGGTCTTGATAAGCCTTGAATTTGACTGGGCCAAATTCAATGCGTTGAAATCCTTGAATTTTACAGACTGAAAAGTCTTGAATTTCGTTGTGGTCAATAAAATATTGTTTTGACTCGGCCGGAAAAGGAAAAGCCTATATGTACAAAATTATTTTTGTGCACATTGGGCAATCAGCATTTCATTGTGGTCGGTGCCATTGTTTTCTTAGTCGAGTAAAAAAATTAATGTCAATTTACTGTGCTTAAAAGTACATATGTCGTTAAAACAGTCTTGGATTTATGTTTCAGATAGCCTTGAAAAGTCTTGAATAGCCTTAAATTTCAAATGTCTCTTACTCTTGCATAGGCAGACATAAGGATACATAGTTCTGTATTACACAATCTATTTTTATTTGATTGAATTTTTCTAAGCGCACCTCAGGGTCTTCCAAAATCGACATGTTCACATTTGACCTGGACAATCTGGGAAACAGTACTTTGTGTATTCAGACTGCACCATCTGTGGAGGCTAGGAGGCATTGTGCTAACTGATAAATGTGAGACTGTCCCATGTGAGACTGTCCCACTGCCATGCACTAATTGGGCATCCATTTGTGGAAGGCTGCTTCTGCAGGTTTTAATTAAGCAGTATCATCAAAACTGTTGAGTTTATTTTAATGTTTATATAATTGTCTTTTAAATCGTGTGACTATGATATATTGTCACCTGTAAGTGCCAAACATAAACTTACTATTCTGAACAAATACAGAATAAAATATCATACACTTTATTGATATTGACTACATTGTGATCACTGGGCTGGTTGGTTAGAGAGGAAGTAGGTACTCTATCTTCACTTAAGACTACTAATGACCAGTCCAGTCACTGTTCAGTCAATTTGGATGTGTTTCTGGTCATCTCATATGAGCAACCAGAGAAAACCGATTTGGTGATTACAGTGAAGAGAGTAGGCAGTGACTATGATTCACCAAAACACATTTTATTCACAAACTCAAGCAGTTCGGGGCCTCTTTGCTCATTTTTCATAGTTGCTGTTATGATAGCAAGAATTTTGAAGGATACGTTTTTCTTTGAAAATCTCCTTGAAAATTCAAGCTCAGAGGCATAACAAACAAGTCATGTGGTTTAATCATAAAGGCGTTATTTGAGCATGGAACTGCCAAGAAATTATGGTGGAAAAGTAATTTAAAACAAATATGTTTTGAGTTTGTTTACAAACGGTGGCTGTAATTTCAGAAGATTTAATTGTAATGTGTATCTGATCACTGGACGTTAGATGTGCTCTGATTTGATTGTTACAATGTTGCAGCGTCTGAGCAGTACGAGTGCAGAGGAAATATTCCACGACACGGCCGGCTGGAAGTCCCTGGAGACGTGGATGAAGTGAGTCTGAATAAAGGCTTGTCCTTTTTCCATTGACAAAGGCATCCATCTTGATAGTAGAAGGCACTGGATTTATTGTTGCTATTTTCATGTGGCATGTTACAATAAGGTACCAATAATGTTACCACGTTAGTTGTTGAATGTTGTTTTTGTTATGTGATACCCAATATCGATATTGCCGAAAAATTATTCATGTATTTAGACAGCATGCATATAATAAAATTCTTGAATTTGTGTAAATGTGGTCAATTATAAATGTCTATTGGGTTTTACATTTTAAGCAAAAACCAGTGTTCAGTAATTGTCGAAGGATGATTTTTACTTGTCCCTAAATGTTTAGGTCTAAAACCAGTTAATGAATCATCTTATTCTTGATGTTGCATATTATGGAAGACTGCTAAAGTAAAGTGCTGTCATTCGCAAAACATTAATTTGTAGACTAAATGTGAATGACTTCGAAAACCGATATAATTTACCTCGGTACACAAATCTCAAAGACACAAACATTGAGGTTACCTGTTTAATCTCATCCCCCCAGGTGTCTCCAGGCAGTGATCAATGGCTGTGGCACAAACTTCAACCGGTTTGTCACTCAGGAGCTCCTAGATCTCATCTTCCAAACGCTCTCACACACCAACAGATTCGTGCGTGAGACTGGCTACTACGTCTGTGGCTCACTCGTCGGCTGCAACTACTCAGAAAGTGGGTTGAGACCCCCGTATGATTACACATTTAATTGGATGAATGTTGCACCATGGACATATTTGTCAAAAGACAGAGCTGGAACAGTATTCAGTATCCGGTGTATTTTTGTGATGGAGGAATATGTATCATTTGGTGGAATTACATTTTTACTAGCGTGAACTTTATTATATCTGCCTAGCAGTTTTTTGAGCGAGTTTGTTTTGTGAATTTATTTGATATGTGGATATGTTAGTTGTCATTTTCATAGTTCGGTCAGAAAATATAAGATCGCCAAAATTAATGGTCGTCATCATGCGATTTATTGTTTTTATGGCATTATGCGCGTCTGTGCTCCGTTAGTCATGCGTTTAATGAGAGTTCGTTGCGACATTTAGGTTTAACAAAAGAAACTCGTGTTAGTTTCCATGCAGTACTATGAAACAGAACTGCTTGATACAGGACTCACAAAATTGAAGTACACTTTGCTCTGAAAATAACTGAACCATAAATACTGATGTCTGTTTACAGGAACAGCTGTGCTATTAAGAAATAGAACAGAATCACATGGACAAGTATTCAATTTTTGAATGTTGTTATCGCAGTTGTTGCTTGGTAGTTTGGTTTTATGAACAATGTGATCAGTACAGCTGCAGCGAGTGTGACCCCCCCTGTTGTAGGTGGAGAGGTACTTCTTCCTCCAGAGGAGAATGCCATCTACCAACTAGGAGATCAGTTCTCTAAGTGGCTCGGCACAGGACTTGCTGATAACTGGAGCCAGGTGGGAATGCAGTGTCTTTGTATTGGTGCTTTCTTAGTAGTATGCACATGCAAATGCACGTGTGTCAGGAATAGCTGTGAGCTCCAGTTTCTGCTCTGCTTAGTCCATTATTTTGGCCCGAGGGTTGCGACTGGTGTCTTCAGGCAGGTCACTAACCCTTTAGAGCTCAGGCTCTCTTAGCTTTAGATCTCTTGGAAGCCATCGATTTTGTGAGTGTTTCGTCATTGTCGGATGTGTTTAAGTTGATTTACACTTCTTAACTTGCTGTTATATCCACATAGTTAGCAGGGCTTTATGCAGGACCAAATTACTGCCAGTCACACATGTGCCAGTTTACAAACTTTAAAATGTGTCTGATGATCCGAAATGGACTACAAACACACATGTGACACCATTAACACTCACTTCTAAGGCATAACTGACAATATCTGGTTTTGGAAGACCTTTTTTGTTCCTTCATTTTTTTACCTGTCCACTCATATTTCTACCTGTCCATAACAGGTTTTACCCATCTAAATGACAGGTGGTCAGGTCTCTTGCATAAAGCTATGATAGTTGGTGACAACTGGTGTGGTTTACTGATTGGTAATTTGGTATATAATATGCCTCAAAGCTAGCTTTCTGCAAGTGTGAATGAAGTAGTGATTGTATACTGATCTGTCCACAGGTGCGGCTGGCTGCATCAGTCGCCACAAGACAGTTCCTCCTTGGACTGTCAGAGGGCGACAGATTCAAGTTCTACAACGATCTCCTTCCACCCCTTTGTCTCAACAGGTCAGTCTACACTCTACGTGTCACTGTCTCACTTGTCCACTTGTTAATATAGAGAGCAGTTTTTAGTGTTCTTTTTATGCATGGTATATATACATATATACATATGTGTGTGTCATTGCAGCTTTGCGTCTGATGGTAAGTACGATAAATATCAATTCAGAGCCAAACCACATTTGTAAATCACTATGCCATTGTATGAGCTGGCATAGAGGAAGTGGCCGTTACGAAATGTTTAACCTTTCATGAGACAGATTACATTTTTGGTTGAGTGTAACACAAAGTCTTGTAGTACTGTGTTTATCAGACCCGTTGTGTGTTAACACGGCTGTGTCCGTGTAGATATTACGTGGCGGAGGGGGTGCGCATCTACAACCAGGAGACGTGGCGTCAGGTGACAGCAGGGGGAGGGCGGCGACTGGTGGAACAGCACATACAGCCCGTGGTAGGTGTATAGCTCTTGTCATAGCAGACCTGTGTCATGTTGTCATGTCATGATACCAGTGTCACCTTAGTCAGGGGGGGGTCTGAGTCAGATTGTCAACAATATCGTGATATTGTATTATGATTAATTCATTCAACCATGACGTCTGGGCCATATTGTCACTATTGAATTAATTAATTAACTCATTCATCTACATGCTCATATCTTGAAGTTAGCATAAGATAGTTATGAGAGATGTGTCAATTGAAATATGAGGTGTATTTATCTCACAGAAATGTACATCACACGGTCAATGAGGTCTTTTTCACAGTACACGAATAATACAAGGTTTTGGTCCCTGCACAAACCAGGGACAAGAAACGTAACCTTGCAGCTGCGGTACTTCCCTGAACAGTCGGCGTCTGTGTTGTAGGTCGACTTCTACGTGAAACAGACCGAGGCAGACAATCACGCAGTCAGAGAAGCAGCCTGTGCATGCATCGCTGAACTTGGGTCTAAGGTGTGTTGATGTTTTAACTGGGTTTGTCTGTAGTTCAATTCCAGTAAGATGGTTGTTGGCTCATATGAAATATACATAAATGTGTAGTGAGAAATGTGGTACCAGAACAGAGGTTTCTGTCGGTTTATAGACAATAACATTTGTGCTTACACTAAAAAGATACAAGTAATTGCTGTGACCATCATTTATAAATAAAACATGTCAACTAGGAATATGTACATACAACAAAAAGTATTAATGTCTGGTCTGTCAATGCGGCAGGCAATATAAAAAAAATTAGCATTATATAACAAAGGCAGAATTCTCTAAAAAAATTCCAATCAAACTGCTAGGCTACAAAATTCTGTAATGCATGTCAAATTAATAACTCCACCGCACTTGCACACTCGAAATACACCCTCCACTCCATTTGTCACCCCCCCCCAGTTAATATATGGCTGCACAGTTATCATACCGTTATACTATATAACACACAGAATGTGTTTCCAGCCTGTATAAAATACACAGAAATAATTGCTGTACTTTATATGTTGGATACCTTGGGTATTAATTAATTGTTAGGTGTCGTAACAAATACAATCAGTACTAACAGTTGACTGGTGACTTGTGACAGGTGGACAAGGACGTGGTGAGAGCCCATGTGCCAAAACTACTCGACGCCTTACTCGTGTGCTTCAAGGATGAGAGCTGGCCAGTGAGAGACGGTGAGTGGACAGTGGTGTCTGTAGACACTAGAGACTGTGGACACTACAGTCTGTGGACACTGGAGTCTGTGGACAGTGGTGTCAGTGGACACTATAGTCTGTGGACACTATAGTCTGTGGACACTAGAGTCTGTGGACACTAGAGTCTGTGGACACTAGAGTCTGTGGACAGTGGTGTCAGTGGACAGTGGTGTCTGTGGACACTAGGGTCTGTGGACAGTGGTGTATGTGGACACTACAGTTTCTGGACACTACAGTTTGTGGACACTAGAGTCTGTGGACAGTAGTGTCTGTGGACACTACAGTTTGTGGACAGTGGTGTCTGTGGACACTGGAGTCTGTGGACACTGGAGTCTGTGGACACTGGAGTCTGTGGACACTGGAGTCTGTGGACACTAGAGTCTGTGGACAGTGGTGTCAGTGGACACTACAGTCTGTGGACACTGGAGTCTGTGGACACTGGAGTCTGTGGGCACTGGAGTCTGTGGACACTGGAGTCTGTAGACACTAGAGTCTGTGGACACTAGAGTCTGTGGACAGTGGTGTCAGTGGACACTACAGTCTGTGGAAACTGGAGTATATGGACACTAGAGTCTGCGGACACTAGAGTCTGTGGACAGTGGTGTCAGTGGACACTACAGTCTGTGGACACTGGAGTCTGTGGACACTAGAGTATGTGGACAGTGGTGTCAGTGGACACTACAGTCTGTGGACACTGGAGTCTGGACACTGGAGTCTGTCGACACTGGAGTCTGTGGACACTGGAGTCTGTGGACACTGGAGTCTGTGGACACTGGAGTCTGTGGACACTGGAGTCTGTGGACACTGGAGTCTGTGGACACTGGAGTCTGTGGACACTGGAGTCTGTGGACACTGGAGTCTGTGGACACTGGAGTCTGTGGACACTGGAGTCTGTGGACACTGGAGTCTGGACATGGACTGACATGGAGTCTGTGGACACTGGAGTCTGTGGACACTGGAGTCTGTGGACACTGGAGTATGTGGACACTGGAGTCTGTGGACACTGGAGTCTGTGAACACTGGAGTCTGCGGACACTGGAGTCTGTGGACACTGGAGTCTGTGGACACTGGAGTCTGTGGACACTGGAGTCTGTGGACACTGGAGTCTGTGGACACTGGAGTCTGGGAACACTGGAGTCTGCGGACACTGGAGTCTGTGGACACTGGAGTCTGTGGACACTGGAGTCTACAGTATGTGGACGCTACAGTCTGTGGACACTACAGCAGGTGGAAACTACAGTCTGTGGATGCATGTAGGACAACAGTGGTGAAAAGCTGTGTACATGATTACCACTTGGTGGCGTTTATTGTTGCTGGGGGGGGGAGTAATCTGTGGCTAGAGCACAGAAGGTAAACACTGCATAAAGGTAAAGATATTACAAGGTGTTTTACCTGGTGTAGCTATTAATTCTGGAGGCTCTGGGTGGATATACATGGAGATTATTAATCATCTACTGGTGTTGCTTAAACTTGCTTTAAGTATTTTATAGCTGCTGTTTTTGTTGGTTTTGATCTTAACAGAATAATCAGTGAATTTGTGCAGATTTAAAGAAACAATGTTTATTTTACAGCCTCCTGTGTTGCTTGTGGCAACTTTGTCCTGTGCTTCCCTGAGGAATCCAAGTAAGAACATATTTTTGCTCGTAAATAAAATAAAACTATCAGACTGTTGTCATATGTCATTACACATTAATTGTAAAATGGAGGACGCTTGAAAGTGGAATTTATTGTAATCCTTATTCTGTGTAATCAGGGTTGCCTACCATTACGCATTTTCCGTAATCATTACAGAAATTTACCTAAGATTACAGCAGTACGGAAACTGCTCCTGTATTACGGAAATAAGCATATCATACTTCAGACTGTTATACACATCAAAGAACTGTGAAACTTAAAATAATGTCCTAACAAGTTCATACCCAGTGGTTGTGCCTAAGAAAATGTAATAATTCACTCATTTTGTTATATCAGTAAATGAAGCTGTGGCTGCCATGTGGTGGTTGGGCAGGGGGCAAACCCAGAATACTGAAAGAAACAATTGATCAAAGTTTTAATGACTTGGGATTCAGTTACAGCCATGGAATGGGCTGACTGTCACTGAGAAATGCTTGATTAACTACTGTATGTTATATAAAAATTATGTGTTCCTAGGTCAAGGGTAAATTTGTTGCAAATTGATATAAGGGTAGTGCCCACCCAGCCACCAACTACAGCCCAAATAATCATTACGGAAATTTGCTTTGTCAAGTAGGCAACCCTGGTATAATTATAGTCAGGTATTGTTAAACAAAAGAAAATGTTCTGCAAATAAATCAATATTATCAGTCGTTCAGTATTTTGGTGAATCATGTAGACCACTACTGTTTCATTTACATTTCATTTACAACAAAACTTATGATTAGAATAATTCATATAATTATGTTGGGACTAGAGTAGCATGCCATGTTGTGTGTGTCCAGTAGATTCACTCTGCTTTCATCTCTCCAGGGGCGCAATGACAGATCTCTACACACTGTTCTTTGAGAATCTCCAAGACGCCATAGCCTCAGTGCGGCAGGGGGCAGCACTGGCACTTGCCAATGTGGTGCGAGCATACGGTGAGTTCCGAGGTTGTTCTGTGGTAGTCTGAAACTCTGGAGTTTTGTGTGTACCTGAACTGTGAATATTTGTGAACAACAACAAAGTAAGTTGTTCATGAATTTTCTCATTGCTAATTAATTAATAAGATAATTTTAAGGGTTCTGCAGATCCCTTTGTCTACAGTTATCACGTTGTTAAAAAATTACCGTTACTGTTACTTTGTATTTTACCTTGTAACTCTTATTACAATTACTGTGTGTCTTAGTAGGAAAAGGGCATGCGCCTTACAAGTCACATGACTTCTGCTTTGTCCCTTCAACAGCAGCAGTAATTCACCAATCATGAAATTCCATTGTACTATATTATCTTTCCCATAATTATGTTATCTTTCCCATAATATGTTGTACTATTACTGTACTATTGTTGTTGATTAAACTTTCGTTCGTTCGTGTTCGTTCGTTCGTTCGTTCGTTCGTTCGTTCGTTCGTTCGTTCGTTCGTTCGTTCGGTTGCGTGTGTGTCGTTGCTCGTTCGTTGCGTCTCGTTCGTTCGTTCGTTCGTGTTTGCGTTCGGTTGTTCGTTCGTTCGTTCGTTCGTTCGTTCGTTCGTTCGTTCGTTCGTTCGTTCGTTCGTCGTTCGTTCGTTCGTTCGTTCGTTCGTTCGTTCGTTCGTTCGTTCGTTCGTTCGTTCGTTCGTTCGTTCGTTCGTTCGTTCGTTCGTTCGTTCGTTCGTTCGTTGTGTGTTTGTACGGCCTGGTGGTAGTTCGTTCGTTGGTGCAGTCGTTTCAACCGTGGTTGTGGTGGATTTGGATGGGGATTGACTGAGTAGGTAGCTTAGTGATGGGAGGTAGATATTGTGATGGGTGTATTGACAGATAGGGAGACAGTGAGGGAGGTACCATAGATTGTGAAAAGTGTGTTGACAGATAGGGAGACAGTGAGGGAGGTACCATAGATTGTGAAAAGTGTGTTGACAAATAGGGAGACAGTGAGGGAGGTACCAGAGATTGTGAAAAGTGTGTTGACAAATAGGGAGACAGTGAGGGAGGTACCAGAGATTGTGAAAAGTGTGTTGACAGATAGGGAGACAGTGAGGGAGGTACCAGAGATTGTGAAAAGTGTGTTGACAAATAGGGAGACAGTGAGGGAGGTACCAGAGATTGTGAAAAGTGTGTTGACAGATAGGGAGACAGTGAGGGAGGTACCAGAGATTATGAAAAGTGTGTTGACAGATAGGGAGACAGTGAGGGAGGTACCAGAGATTGTGAAAAGTGTGTTGACAAATAGGGAGACAGTGAGGGAGGTACCAGAGATTATGAAAAGTGTGTTGATAGATAGGGAGACAGTGAGGGAGGTACCAGAGATTGTGAAACGTGTGTTGACAAATAGGGAGACAGTGAGGGAGGTACCAGAGATTGTGAAAAGTGTGTTGACAGATAGGGAGACAGTGAGGGAGGTACCAGAGATTGTGAAAAGTGTGTTGACAGATAGGGAGACAGTGAGGGAGGTACCAGAGATTATGAAAAGTGTGTTGACAGATAGGGAGACAGTGAGGGAGGTACCAGAGATTGTGAAAAGTGTGTTGACAAATAGGGAGACAGTGAGGGAGGTACCAGATATTATGAAAAGTGTGTTGATAGATAGGGAGACAGTGAGGGAGGTACCAGAGATTGTGAAAAGTGTGTTGACAAATAGGGAGACAGTGAGGGAGGTACCAGAGATTATGAAAAGTGTGTTGACAAATAGGGAGACAGTGAGGGAGGTACCAGAGATTATGAAAAGTGTGTTGACAAATAGGGAGACAGTGAGGGAGGTACCAGAGATTATGAAAAGTGTGTTGACAGATAGGGAGACAGTGAGGGAGGTACCAGAGATTGTGAAAAGTGTGTTGACAGATAGGGAGACAGTGAGGGAGGTACCAGAGATTATGAAAAGTGTGTTGACAAATAGGGAGACAGTGAGGGAGGTACCAGAGATTATGAAAAGTATGTTGACAGATAGGGAGACAGTGAGGGAGGCACCAGAGATTGTGTGGAGTATGTTGACAGATAGGGAGACAGTGAGGGAGGTATCAGAGATTGTGAACGGTGTGTTGACAGATACGGAGACAGTGAGGGAGTTACCAGAGATTGTGAACGGTGTGTTAACAGATAGGGAGACAGTGAGGGAGGCACACCAGGGATTGTGAAGGGTGTGTTGACAGATAGGGAGACAGTGAGTGAGGTACCAGAGATTGTGAAGGGTGTGTTGACAGATACGGAGACAGTGAGGGAGGTACCAGAGATTGTGAACGGTGTGTTGACAGATAGGGAGACAACGAGGGAGGCACACCAGAGATTGTGAAGGGTGTGTTGACAGATAGGGAGACAGTGAGGGAGGTACCAGAGATTGTGAGCTGTGTGTTGTGTTGACAGGGAAAGAAGCACAGGAGATTGTGTTGGGGAAAGCGAGGGAAGGCCTGGCCGGAGTGGAGAAACAGGAAGTGACGGCGGAACGCTACAGCAGCCTGGACAAGAGTCCTGCCACCTACGGTGTTGTCAAGAGGTTACGTGACAACGACATGGAGCTGCACACAGACAAACAGGTGACAGCTGCAGGTTGTGGGGACAAAGATAGGAGGAGTATCACTAGGTCAACTCGTATGTTGTTAAACTGCTTTATCACGGGGGACAGTATTTCTGTGCCAAACCGCTGCAAATGTCCTGGTTGCATTTACTGGTGGTGACTATTTTCAGTAAGTAAGTTCACTGTTTTAAAGGAACAAAGTTGACTGGTAAGCTCATAAGAACGTTATTGAAATGTAAATGGTATGAATATCACAAAATACTTTGTCTCCACTCGTATATTTTGTTTATTAATTATGGACTGTTAGGTAAGTGCAACTGCCTTGTACTACACGAGCCAGTTATTTTCATTGGTCAATAATTTTATCATGTGATGCTGGTCATGTGACATGTCTAGTGAAGCTAGTCAGCTGACAGAAATCATTCGACATGGCCAGATAATTTGAAGGTGAAAACAATTTTTGTGAGGTAAACATTGTCTGCTTTATCGTAAAATAAAACCTTCAAGTATTCAACCACCTTTCCTGGCAGCCCAAAATGAACCAAATATACTTGGAAAAGCTGTATCTACTGGTGACATAAGCATTGCTAAAAAACTAGACATTGTGAGTGATGTTTGTCGCTTGTAGATGTACTCGTGTGGGTCGCTGGCTCCCAAGATGCACCGGGGCAAGCGAGGTGGAGGATGCATGGATCACCAGTTCAAAAGGCCGTCAGAACCCTGGGAGTTGGGGGATGGGTGAGTTGAATTGAAAACGCAGTCATGGAGCTATTTCTTTCTCTTAGCTATATATTAATTAAAACAGTGTGCATTGATTTACATTTTCTGATTATTTATCTGCTGTAAATCAAATTGCTATTGCTATAAAATATATTGACTCTACAAATCAGGTTTGGCTGTAACTTAAGGCAGTAATTTAAAATTAATAAAACATAACAATTATTTGTAAGTGAATTGTAAGCATCGTGTGTCACATTGTTATTAGGAGTGAAACCTGCTGGTCCGTGCAAATAATTTCATGCCATTGGATTGTTATGAATGTTGACCGACTGAATGTTCCTTCCCAGATGCATATATTTGTTGGCGGAACTATCACAGCTGCCTGATGCTGCGGCAGATGTCGCAAAGGAGCTCCCTCTGGTGGCCACTACGGCATCCTTTCAACATTACACGCAACACGTGCATCTCCTCGAGACAATGTGTAAACAGGTGACTTGGCTACATAACCATCAACAGTTTATTTTAATGTGTAAATAAATGTGTCTGGATTGCAGTATGGATGGTAATTTTTATGATTTTAGCTGCGTTCAAAAAAAATTCATTCCAGAGCAAAGAAACTCACACAATATCTGCCTTATTGAGATTTACGAATCTGTTTCCTACACTTGGGAGAAAATTTTGCTAATGTTTACAGTCTAAAAAGTTTTCATTCAAAGATTGGTTATAGTCTTTATTAATAATAATAATAGTGACTTCTTTTGCGCCAATATCCTCGAAGATCAAGCTCAGTGGTGTGACAAAAATATTCAGAAATCACAAATATGATAAGCTGGCATCATTTATGCAGCAAAATATGACAAACCTCTGGAGCTTTATTCATACTATCTGGAAGTTGGTCAGGGTGCAGAAGAATGACAGTTGGTAGATAATTTTTTTTCTTCAATTTATTGTCCCTTGCCCCAATAGTGAGTGGACACTTTATAATGTGTTTGTGACCTTCACAATGATCCAAGGTCAATGTCAACCCACCAAGAAGCAGTTCTTAATTTTTTTTAATTATGATTTGTCAAGAAAATTAATAGTACATTCCCTTAGAAAATGGTGTGACTTGTGTTGTTAAATTTATATGCTATCATCTAAATTAACTAACAATGTTCCGTGATAATACTGTTTTGGAAGTCCAAGTGTTGTCTTATGTGTGGTCTTCTTTTTTCCAGTTGCCTGTCATAGCCAAAGGCATTGGAAAGAGAGCTTTCAAGATGCATATAGAATTATTCTTCGATGCAATATTCTACAGCCTGGTAAGTAATGCATAATATCGCATTAAACATGTCATCCATTTTGTGATATTGTTATAGTTTAAACAACCACCCACATCAGACCTTCAGTCCATGTTATCTCACACATCAATGGTTTATGTAACAGACGACTTAACAGTGCATATGAATAGATTTTGTTCATAAATATGGTTGAAGTTTCTCATATATATGGAGCTGCTAAGAACCAGCACTAAAAGTAAAATAAAGGCAGGTTCTTATATAGTGCAGTATCCAGTCCTCAGGACCGTTCAAAGTGCTTTACACTTTACATCCGTGACAGACCTGTTCACTCAGACACCATTTCAGCCTCTCTGGGAAGCATCCAGCCATATGCTACAATTAATGTGCGAAGGTTGCTTGTACACATATCCACCACTGTCTATAGTCAGGTACTCATACAGCTGAGTGAACTGGAGCAATGTAGAGTGAAAAAACTTGCCCAAGGTTTTAACACCGCAGCACAGAATTTGAACTCGGGTTCTCTTAGTGAGAGTCCGAAGCTCTTACACTACACAAAACCAGGCTTTCATTAGTTAATTATATTTTGTTACACATAAATTACACAGTTACTGCAGCTAGAACATAATTGAAATGCAGCTAAACTCAGTCGATTCTCTAAGATACATATTTTAATACTTAGCACCCGAGTGTTTTCTGTTTCTGTCTTCAACATCCTGTGATTATTGATATCCTTTATAAAATGTATAAACAAACCTTGGTCTTAAGAAAGTATTACTTCTTAAAACAGTTTCCTCATTGGAATAGCAACTGATTGTCAAGCCAAGTATCAATATGATGGTGACGTCATGTTTCAGTCGTGTGACAATGCGTTGACATCTACTGCTGCGGGTCAGTGTTTGGAACAATTGAGTGCATTCCTCGGGCCAAACATCATGCGGGGCCGAGTGGAACAGTACAACCCAAGGTAAATTATATCTGCAAAGATCAGTTTGCAACCAAATGATAAATTTTCATTCTTGAAAAGCAGTTTACCTCATGAGAAACTTTATTGACACTTGTGAGTGTTGCAGCAATTTTTCACAACTTTCGTCAATTTACTTGCTTCATTATGAGCTTGAAACACCAAGAATATGTGACACACCATATGCCCGATAGGTACGTTTTTAACCTGGTTGCATACACGTTCACACAGTGAAAAGTAACACAAATGTGGAATTTAATTGCCATGATAAAAGTTAACTTGGGTAATGATACTTCCACAGTTGCAGATGTGTGCCGCGCGCCACCTTTTATGGAAATCACTTATCTGCACAGAAACGTCACATTCATATTTTTACCTTGACAGATCCATCAAGATCCATTGTACAGTTGCCATAGATTTAATCCGGGCTAGAATAACACTTCATGCTGATGTAAGATGTATTTATCCTGGGTGATAACCTGGGTGTTGTTTAGTCCGAGTTAAAATTCCACCGTGTAAACAGTCACAGACAGTGTGTTAAGGAATAAGTGTACTTTCACAAATTTAAAGAAGTTGTTGAAACTTTGTATTACTGGAAACGTGACTTCACTTGTGTTGTAGGTATGTCGAGCAACTTGACCGCAGTCTTACCATGCCCCCAATGGGGCCATCTATGAGGCCAAATGCTGGTCCATCTAGAGGCGGGCCACCCATGTGAACACAGCAACTGGCCAGTGGTCAGTCATGCAGACACAAGCGTCAAGACCAGTGGTAGTGACTGCAGACACAGCTAATTGTGATTACGAGTACATTGTGCCATGTGTTACTATGATTCTCCCAGAGAGCAAGTCTTGTTGGTTAACTACAACTACATGTGTACATTCTCTCAGTGAGGGCACTCGCACTAAGATAAGTCCATTGGGGAAATGTATTGCTAAACAGAATATATTGTTTAATTTAATAATTTTTTCAAAATGCAAAAATTCCCCTGCCATATCGCCGAGGACAATATTTCAGTGAAACACCTGCAAGTGTCCTGAAAGTGTCTTGGTTTTGACAGATTTCACTGCAATGTTGGGAAATGAGCTCATAAGAATGTCGTGGATTGTGATGTGCAGATATCACCTGCTATAATAGTCGGAACTAGTCATTGTGGAATACTACCACAGATGACCTCGGGTGATACTGTCATAGATCGCCTGCTTCTCACAACTCTGGGTTGTCTGAATGTCATTTAAACCATATATTATAACTACACCAATTGTTTTCTCAGAAACTTTTCAGTCAGGGATATATTCCTGAGAAACTCAGACAAATTTTACTTCTGGTTATGGCTGATCCAAAGTAAGTTGAGTTGTGAATGTTTAATTAAATTGACTGTTTGATGAAGTCCTGTCCTTCAAGACGAAGAATTTGTTTTTATTTGACTATTTTTTCAAAACGATACATACACGTTATCCATGTCAAAAAAAAATACTCAGAACAATACAAATATAAAATCACAGCAAACATGGTAATAATGCGTATAATTAACAATATGCTAAATGTCAGGAGACTCCTAAGACCGGGCTAGTTGCTATCGAGGAGCCACCTTTCAAGAAATTTAATGTACAGAATAATTTCTTCATCTAGAACAAGTTTTTTTCAGAAACGAACCAAACCAAAAAACACCAAACAAAACATAATATGAAGATGCATGATGTTAGCTATTCTGTTACGTCATGCAACCTTGTCGGTGGGTGTCTCATGAGATTTTGGGAACATTGCGGGGGAGTTGATGAAGCTGTGACGATCAGTATCTTAATTTACCTTGTCACTCCCAGTTTCTGGTTTTAACAGTTTAATCAGTTTTAACTGATAATTCAGTGCTATTTTGTGTGTGACAACAATAAAAGAACCACTTGCGATTTACATAAGACTGGTGCAAGTGGAATGAATGTAGACTTACTAGATGTATCAGTTGCATTGTTGAGGCCAGCGACAACTCCATCCATACTCTTAGTTGTAACAAAAGGCTATTAACTTATTGTTGTACATTTAAAGGTGCTTGCCCACTACATTTTGACTTGATTGTTTTGTAGGCTGATTCCTTGACAGTTCTATCCTATCTGACGTCAACTGTGTCAGGCGTCTTTGAACGTTTGATGTTTAGTTTCGCTGAAATCATCAAAATACTAATTAGATACAACTGTCTGATGAAATGTTTGCAAAGATTAAGCTTGACAACTGACCTTCCACAAATTTCTCAGTCAGACAAAGTAAACTGTATCTTCTTGATTGGATATATATATTAAACAATTTAAAATGTCAGACATGATCTTGAATCAAGAGTTGACTATGGATTAAGAAGGGAGACTTACAGAATAAGACACAAACTTGGTTATATTTAAATTACAGATTGGATACAAATGGTCGTGGGTGGTCTGTTTGTGAATGATAAAGCTGGTGTAATGTGCATTATTTAATGATTTCTACACACCCTGGTCTTGAACTATTGAATGCCATATTAAACCAGTAATAAAATTAGTGTCAATATATAAATCATGTCGTGAACATCTTCATCTATATGTATAATGTATTGTTAACTTAACCCGGAAATCATGCGTCGCTTTGTTACGATTGTTTCAAAATGTTTTTTATCTCGTATAATCCAAATGTTGTCTCGTGAATGATAACTAAATGTTGACAAATGTTTAATAAACTCTAGTTGATAAACTGAAACGTTGCGAGTTATTTAATGAATAAACATCACCCATCCTGGGCACAGTACTTACGCACAGACTTGTATGTGGCAGGAATTTTCATGTAAGAGTTTCTTAATAAGATGTTTTACATCTTGGATGCATCAAATATATAGTAATATGCTAACTCTAACTGTAAGTGTATCTCCTCATGGCTGACAAAGTCTAGGGGATCATTTCACTAATGTTAAGAGCTCTGATTTTATGGTTCTTAATAGTGATCTTGAAACCTGATAAATGACAACACCATGACGTGCCCGCGGGAAATTTTTGGATGTGTCATGGAAATATCCTCTGTAATGTAGCAATGGATAGTTGTGCTTCGAACAAAATTCCTTTAATTTAATAAAGAATTTTATTTATTGATAATTTCTCTGTAAGAACTCTTCAGTGTAGTCATCACAAATTGGTGATGTATTTGAGAAAACATTTTAATATGTTTCAGTGAAAAAATGAATTGTCAGACATACTCTACTGGTAACACCGGTGTTATGGTAACATTATTATTGGCTGAATACAGTGCCATAGTTGGTGACAGGAACAAGTTTAAGTTCAAAGTACAATGTAGGTGATAATTACTGCCTTTGGCAGGGGCAGGTGGGTGTGAGACAGTGATTTAAACATGGGTGCATTTTGCCTAAGAAATACTTCCATGGCTATCATACAGTAACAGTAGTACTCGTATACTGCATGGTGTCTAGGGCAGAATATAAATAAAGCTAATAAATGTCACAGTCAATGGTAAAAATAAGCCTGTGTCATTGCACTGTAGTGAAAGTGTAGCTGTTGACAAATGTCACAGACATGTACTGACATATATGTCAATCAAGTGGATATATATATATATACATATATTACTGTGACATTTACAGTAATAGCCACTTGACTGACGTGTGTCAGTACATGTCTGTCATTTGTCATATACGCACACATGCAGTGACCAACATCACAATGACAAATGTCACACGATGCCCTTTGTAAATGTCACAATAATATATATATATATTCACTCGTGCTTACAAGTTCCTGTACAATCCCAAAACTGGCAAATCAACTGACAATTTGCTTACATACCGACTTATTTTAAATTATTGCTACTGTTGTAATGACAAATTCCAGAACTTCAATAAATGTAACAATGTTTTTAGACAACTGCTTTTATCTTTCATGATTATGCACAGAATAAAGTGCGGCAAAGTACACTCCCAGAGTAAAGCACACGCGTCAATCTCTGCACGTATACGTGTTCCTGTCATCGGTGGATTCTACTGATGCAACTCAGTGCTAAGTCATTTTGGTACAACAAACAAAATAAAATTATCAATTGGAATTTGTTACCGTTATTATTATCATAAATGATTACATAGCAAATATGCTTTAACTAAACAAACCATGAAATATACATTTGCATGTCACTATATTTTTTATAACAGAGAATTGGAAAATGTGGAATTTGTTACATGTTTTCTATCATCTCGGATTCATTTAATATTTAGTATGTTGTTCACTTACTACTTATGGAATGAGCTGCCTCTCTTTATGTGTAAGTTGACTAATAAATACAAGTCAGGTAATGTTTTCTAATTTTTTTTTATAGTTTATACATTAACTAATAATATTAGTGGATACATAGATCAATGTTTGGTGCAATATACAATTATACATAGTCATATATATACACACACATATATAATTATATATATATATATATATATAACTTTATATATATATATATATATGTATGTATGTTGCACCAAACATTGATTCATATCCCCAATATATGTATATACATATTTCAAACTATAGGATATAATATATACTACCACAAAAGTAACCACATATATACTAATATAATGGAAACATGTGTAATTCTAAGTACTATTTAAATTAAACAGGACCATGTCAATGACATGTGTCCATGTGAATGAACCGTTTCTGCCTAAATCCCCTAATGGAAATTAAGTTGATAAGATTAATAGTTTTTCACTAAGGCAAGAGAAAGATATATAATATAGATATATATAATTATATATATATATATATAATTGTGTGTTTTGTATATATATTTATATTATATACTGATTAGTATTATAAGCTCTGCTAATTGCTTACGAGAGCTTCTTCAATTTGTCCCAGTTTTCAATTCAATTTTAATTTTGAAGATGATAATTTAGATGCGTGGAGCCTTGCCCATGCCAGGGCTCGGCTTGCTTGCTTTGGCCTTTGGTGGACCACGGTCCGGACGAAGCCGAAGAGTTGTCTTATTGCAGTGGAATAATTATTGTTCAAGTGACATTTCTCTGCAAACTTATTCGAAGCCCTATAAAATAAACCTAATTTAGATTGCTTGTTGTGACTTTTAATGACATTTTGGCATAACAATCGCACGCATACCTAATGACGCACGAGCAGGCACATCAGGCGACGGCTCTAACTACTCCTGTGACGCGCCGTGACTCCGTGAGGTAAAAGTTTATTCGAGGTCGGAGCTAGTAAAGGTCGGACGGCACCGGATAGCGTTGCACACACAAAATACGCGTCAATAATGCCACTCGGCATGATCATCACGTAACATACATACCAATGATGTACCACAATAACTAATCCGACAGCGGGTGTCTAACGCAACTAGGGTCTTTGTGCCGTCTTTTACGTATTCTTGACGTGTGCGGTAGCGTTTTGCGGATTTTTTTGCGGAACGCTTGTTTAAATCATCCTACAATCAGCTGTTGAACTCGCATGACTCCGAAGCCTCACACATAGCTAAGCATGGATACAGTCTGACATGTCCGTCAATGTGGAGGCATAAGATGTACATTAATGTACATTTACAGCCGATGGAACGTCGACTGGTGGCCTGACGACAGGTGTGCTGGCTCGATCGATGCCAGAAAGGATGTATAAAATCATCTACATCTCGCCGTAAGCATCATACGAGACTGCCACGTCTTCACACATAGTTACATATTGATATCGTATAACACGTCCGACAATATGAAAGCATAATATCTACATTAATGTACAGTTACAGTCGATGAAACGTCGCAGGACGTTCGATTGAATTCAATTCCAAGATGGCGTTGTTTTGGCTGTTCTGTCTATTGACTACACATACGGCATGCACAGATACATACTATCGCTGGCTACGCGTCTGCACGGTCAATAGATATTTGAGGATGATTTAAACAAGCGTTCAGCAAAACATGCAAACAAATCCACGTTAGTCGCTAGAGACGCTGACTAAGGTCTATAGTGGCGTATTAACGCCTCTAGCGACTAACGGGGATTTGTGGAATCCCATTACAATGGCACACCAAGCGTGAAGTGTTTTTCGCACTCACTTAATGTCAATATGTCCATGTGTGAGGTAACGCACACTCATGCGCCAGGGGTCGCTGTGGCTGACCACGTCAGTGCCAACTCATTTTTATTCCTGGCACATCCATTTCAAAAAATTCTCAATTATATCGCCCACGAGGAGTTTGGTCAGCCACCGGTCATATGATTTGTTTTCTATTTTCAACCACAAGTGCGCTGCTCGCATTACATGCAATGTTTAGGACGTGAATGGCTCATTATGTTGGGATTCCCACCAGCCATGTATCCGTCTACAAACTGGGGCGGTTATTTGCGCTGTTCCCACGGTTGACGCAGTAGCGACTGGCGAAGTCTATTAAAACCCTCAAAACAAATACCTCCCGATTTCCACTGAAACATATCCTTGTGACGTTCGGGCAATTGGACTTTTGTACGTGTCCTACCACTGGCGAATACAGAGGGACGGGGTTCACATGACATTTACACTGTATCTTTCTCCATAGACCTTCTCGAAGGTGTCCCGTTTCTTGCCATTAGAAGAATCTAAAGTTAGGTGACGCGATCTGCAAAACGCTGGAGAACTATGGATCGAATTTGATGAGTGGAACCAGCGGAGAAGTTGTAGATGTAAATGTGATTCCAAAAGCCGCCTTCAGATGTCACGATCCAAGATAGCACGATGAAAGCACGGCATAGGAGTAAATTGTTTACGAATCTGAAGGGGTAAAATTGCAGGTTTGCGTGCTTCCTTAGCCCAATCGCTAGCCCGATCCATCCATCGCTCGCTCGCACGCACGCCCGCACGCCCGCCCGCACGCACGCACGCACGCACGCACGCACACACACACACACACACACACACACACACACACACGTATGTAAAACGGTTCTGGCCTATCTACACGCAACACAAAAAGTAGAATACTAAAAAACGAGATCCACCATCTACTATGCCATCTATGATGAGTGGAGCGGTTTATTTTATTGTATGACATATTTCAATATAAATTAAATGTTGGCTTATTTCTACAGTATTGTACGTATTGCGTGATGAAAGTTTATTCGAATTAATATTTTTCTTAATTGGCATGAGTGCCAATTATCATCTCTATCCATTTCTGGGTAACAGTGCAAAACAATAGACATTCAGTCACGGCCCTTGTAAGTGACAACCAATTCATGCCACATCACGCCGCTTGGATCGAAGGTGTAATTTTCGGCACTATTCGGTGCCGTTCGGTCTCTACGCCGGCGACGGCGTCATGCTTGGTTGGTGCGGCGGAGTGGCGGCCACCGGATAAATGCAGTGGCGTGAATAAGCCACGCATTCGTAAAGCATCAACGACGTGGTGTGCTCGATACATCCACGCCGACCAGCAAGAACTCATTCCTGTTGTCAACGATGTCATACGGGGAGCCGTTGGCAGACCCTGCGCTACAGAAGCAGTTACTAACTGGAGCCTACATTCCATGTATAAACGACTTCGCGGCTGGATGTCTTGGAGGTAAAGAAATCGGCTCTGGATAGGCTTAGTACAGTAGTAGACGCTTTCGCCGCATGTTATAAGTGATAATTGCCTTTCGCTTTCAGTTTTGCATAGGAAGGCAGGCCTAACGTAGGAGAGCGTATCGTGAATACTATGGCGAATATGGTCATTGGGGGACGTGTTCGTTTACAGTTTCAGTTAGTTCGGCAAATAAAATGTCAGGACAGGAGTGTGAGTGCATTGGCATTGCCATTGATGATTGACTGTCACAGACACAGTGTCAGTGAATGACGATGACACAGTGATGGTGACACCAAAACAGTCGGTGTAACAGTATATCAGGTGTTAGTGTTTTTACTTGTGATGTTAGAGCGCAGTGGCTCAGGGGTAGAGCTTCGGACTCTTGACTTGCCTTTGAATCCTATGCTATGGTGTTAAAACCTTGGACAAGTTTTTTTCTCTCTACATTGCTCCAGTTCACTCAGCTGTATGAATATAGACAGTGGTGGATATGTGTATGAGCAGCATTCGTGCATTAATTGTAGCATATGGCTGGATGCTTCCCAGAAAAGTTGAGATGGTGTCTGATTGAACAAGTCTGCCAGGGTAGTAAAGTGTAAAGCGCTTTGAGCAATCCTGAGGATTGGATAATGCGCTATATAAGAACTTACCTTTTTTACATGTTGTCTATAATTCGACGTCATTCCCACGCTGATATTAATTTAATTAGTTTATTTATGACAAATGCATGACGGATCAAATCAGAACATGTAAATGGTAAATCGTGTAAGATGTCTAAGCTAGACTACGACTTATTTATTGATTTGAAAGTTGACATAGACTGATAGAGAAGGAACAATCTGACATAGATTGTATCATTTCTATGCAAAACAAAGTCCTCGATAAAAGGTCATATGTGTCAGTTTAATTCATTTAATACAAACATTGCCATTGCATGATTTGAGACATTAGAGGGTATAACTAGATTTTAGATTCTCTGTTTATTTCTGTTAGATTACACAATTATAAATTGAGTTCAACAATATTAAAAGTTAAATTTACTTAACCTGTCTTAGATATAAGTGGGTTGGGGAGCAACAGGATACAGAGAACACTTGTATCAGTGCAGTTTCAGAGGTGAACCTGACCTTGAATCAGGGTTGGCCCTTTTACCCACCCTGGTAAATACTGGCCGGTAAATATCGTCCTGGGAAAATGTCAAATAATAAATACCAGACTACCTTGGAAAAACCCTTAAAAGGATTAAATTTGAAGAAAAAAATTGAAAAAACTGAAACACTGGAAAAATAACAACAGGCTTAAATTGCATTTATCATGAAACTTTATTATACTAATGCCCACAGAAGAGTCTGTTAGTGTTATAATGTTACTGTATCACAGTGTCATCAGGGATCTGCTCTATCCACTCTACCAATCCAACTCAATGAGCACTGCCATATATCCTGTTGCTCCTCTATCCCCCCTCACTACAGACCTCCCTCCCCTCACTTCAGACCTCCCTCCCCTCTACAGACCTCCCTCCCCTCACTACAGACCTCCCTCCCCTCACTTCAGACCTCCCTCCCCTCTACAGACCTCCCTCCCCTCACTACAGACCTGCCTCCCCTCACTACAGACCTCCCTCCCCCCACTATAGACCTCCCTCCCCCTCTCTACAGACCTCCCTCCCCCTCACTACAGACCTCCCTCCCCCTCACTACAGACCTCCCTCCCCCTCACTATAGACCTCCCTCCCCTTCACTACAGACCTCCCTCCCCTCACTATAGACCTCCCTCCCCCTCACTATAGACCTCCCTCCCCTCACTATAGACCTCCATCCCCCTCACTATAGACCTCCCTCCCCCTCACTACAGGCCTCCCTCATCCTCACTACAGAGGCAGCAGGCTTTAAGGTCAGACAGCCATCAATCAGTGTCGTGTTATTCAGCTGGGTTCTATAAATGTTACTGTAGCCAACTCTTGTAGTGTCTGTACTGTCTATACTGTCTACACAGACATGCCAGACATTTGCTGCATTTTCGCTACTGGTCAATGAGCATTCATGGCCAAACAACTGTTATTACATGATTATTACAACTTAGATCCAGAATTTACACTGTGAATCTGCCAGTTTCAATTCTGGGATTAAGCAGCTCCAATTGGAGTGTTCCACGGATGGTGTATGTATTTTGTACACTATTCTATAAGTTGAGTTGTATGTTTGTAGGGTGCGCTGGGCTGGTATTTGGCCATCCATTTGACACAGTCAAGGTATGTCATTTTGTGCTTATGTTGTTAATTCATTGCAGGAAAGACATAGGGGCCTAGGTTGAATGTGTTGTGTTATGAATATGGTGAAAGCATAACCATGTTATGAAGTCTCATTATTGATTAAAATAAATAAGTTGCTTACATTTTCATAGGTTTCTTAATTTTGGAATGATTAAAATACGTTGCTCACATTTTCATAAGTTTCTTAATTTTATATTAAAAACCTGCAGCGTGCATCATAGCCAGTGGTAGTGTTCCACCGGGAGCATCATTTTGGAATTGTCTGCAGGTCACGATTGTGACCGTGGGAACCATACATGTTCCAACCTCGCATACAGGAGAACTATTCCAGGAGATCCCAATAAAACTGGAATCATGTGACATGTGTAGTGCATTTTCTGCCAAATACTTCTCCTTCCCAAACATTAGCTGTATTGTTAGCTCTAATTGGCCCAAACCCTGTCTGGCATAACATGGCAGTTGATGGGATGACTGCCAATGACTGAATCATGGGAGTCGTACATCCAGAATTGTTTCAGCAACACATTTCGGCAGGGTGTGTGGGCCTGGGCCTTGTAGTCAGCAGTACTCTTTGCACCTGGGTGGCTCGATCGTGTCTTTTCCATGTAACCTAACTGCATGCATGTGACAATGGTTTGTTCTGCATAATGTATCACAACATCAATTTTTTTTGATTGTCATTGATAATTAATTAATTATTAAACAATAATTAAGTAATTATTAAACAATAATTAAGTAATTAGTAAACAGTAATTAAGTAATTATTAAACAATAATTAAGTAGTTATTAAACATTATGAGATGATGTTTACAGATAGACAGGTACAGTACGTGTTTTACAAATGTTCAAAGACTTTCCTAGATGATTTTGGTTGTGTAATGGATAGATCAGGCATGATGTGTCAGTATAATGTATTCACATCACAGAAATGTCATGCACATTGGCCCATTTTGAGATGAAGGTCATCAAAATGTAACCTCAATTACTGTGAAGTTGTCCGTGTGTGTGTGCGTGCGGGTGCGTGTGTGTGTGATATTTACACTTTGTTTACTGCCTTCCTCTAGTAGCAGGGCTAACCATATACATACCTTCTGAATTAAAAAGACTAATTCTTCACATTTTAATTTTCACAAGCATCCAACAAGAATTTTTTTCCCCACAGGTGTAAGTAAAATGGCCATCAATATCCCAGTATTTTTATTCTACAGTTTGTTTATTATTTTTTTTAGATTTAGTTGCGCATCCTTTTTTGTGTCTAAAATAAAACATTGTTACTATTTAAAAAAGCCTTCACCTTACAAATGTCTGACCGTTTCATTCATCCTGCTAGAACGTATGCAGTCAGCAAATAATTTGTTCCAGTTATTTGTCCTTGGTGAGACTTATTACTTTGTCGAGTCTGTCCTGGCTGGCTTCACCTGAAATCACACTTGAGCATTATGTGATTTGCGTCACGGTTGACTGCACAGAGACACTGTCAGTCTAGATTATCCTCCCTCCACACTTGTCTAAGTAGGATTACTCCAAACAGACCATTCTTGGGCTAACGCCAGAGAATTCTGTCTATGTGTGTGTGCGACTGTGCGTGTGTGTACTGAATATGTGTGACTAGGTAATCCATTAATGTGGAGCTGAATGGTGAAGGTTACACTGTGTGGTTACACCACAGCACTGCTCATTTACGTGGACAATTCAGTAAGTCTTGTCTCTCAGATGTGGTTACATTTACAAGTTTACAAATCCCAAATGGCTTTGCTTTACTAGTTAGCATCTGTAGTTCCGAAAAGGTGACACCTGGAACCGGTTATTCGGTGTGATTTCAGAATTAAAATGCATTTAACATTTGAAGTAATACTCGTTAAAACGTGTTAATAAATTAACATACATTATTTTTATGAATATTAAAATTGACTGGCTTATTATTATCATAACCAACCAACTTGAACGTCTGCACACAGATTAACACACTTATCAATTATCACTTGGCACATAACAAATGTCACACTGTGCTTCTTTCTTTCAATTGTTTGCTGAATAGTGCAATATCACAAACCTTATCTGTCCCATGTGAAGGCTTGAATCCATCTCTATTAATGTCCTGCCATTTTTCCAACATTCAACTGTTCACACAGGCCTGCTCTTTACATATCTTAACCATATGATGAATTATTATGAATTATTATTTGATGTTTCTGCCCCCTTCTGTTTTCTGAGGTCTTTGTTCAGCTCTCTCCCCTCAGGTCTGTGATGTAATCCCATCATCCCTTGTCCCATCAGTCAGTCAGACCAGGGATCGAGTAAGGAAATGTTGACGGAGAGAGACACAGTAAGGGATGATATCAATGAGACTTGGTACTAGTGTTTGTCATTGGTGGTGCCCGCATCATGGATGCAATTAGTGACGTAGATCAGGACTGATCCATGGGTCTGGTTTTATCAGCGTGCAGGATCAATTTAGGATAAATTGGTAATGTATCAATCTGGGAATAGACAAAATGGATATTTCCCAAATTGCTGTAGATGTAGACGAAGGATGTATACTGCTTTTACTTTATTGTCCTGTTATTGTATATTGTCATATGTTATGTCAATCTAAAAACCATCATACATGTATATGGACTTAGTTCATTATTTTACATGCCTAGCACATTTAGATATCTTAATAATTTGACAGCTTTGTTAAGTATGAGCTTAACACCACCTGCATCGGCATCAAACTTGTCCGTTCAAGACTTCTAGATAATGTGTTAAATCCTTCATCTTTGCCCATTGTTGTAGGTTCGTCAGCACACATACACGGGACCTAAGATCACCATTGCCCAGTGTGCCCGGCAGACCTTGAGCAATGAGGGGGTAAGTAATTCACTCGTTACTACAGAATACTCACTAACTGATGTTAGTGATGTCTCACGTGTCAACTCGTGAGACCTTGCTAGAAGGATGACACAAACACTCAAGAACACGGGGTAGTGAATAAGGTCAACACTGTGACGCTATTCACCGAGGTTTACGTCACCAGTAATTCAGGTCACCAATTCATCATTAACCCTGCTGGTTGTCGTTGCCAATTAGATATGTCCTTACGAGACCAGAGGTAAACAATGGCACTCACACAATTGGACCACTTAGATACTGGACACTAACCGCCATGTAGAGGCAGTTGTCAGGCTAGTGTGTACGACAGTTCATCTGTGTTGCCGTTGGTTGATAAATTAGTGTTCTGCAGAAAGGAGAGGTGCTTAAATATGTGTATCACTCTTGAGAATTTGTCTAAATGACCCCCAAAATATTTTAAACATGTCAGAAGGCTTTCAAGTTGAATTTATTGAAATATATATATACACGTATATATATATACTTATATATATATATATATATATATATATTAATATATAAAAGTCATACTTTACAAGTCATACTAAAATGGAATGAAACCATATAAGTCAGGTCCATAAGATGAAGAAGAGTAATTTACATCATCAATTTTTTTATTATTAAATAATATGTTGGATTCAGTGGATGTGCTAGTGAGATTTGCTCTATGAAGTAGGTATCAGCACATTACAGTGCAGTGTAAATTAAGTAAGGTGCTGTTCTGTTGTGTCAGTGTAATCTTTTGTAATTGACTGCTGCTAGACAACAGACAGGACAAGCCCTAGTGACCAACATTGACCCTTGGAACTGGGTCACCCAAACACGGTGACAACCAATACCGGATACAATGGGGTACAAAATGGAATACTACAATAGTAACCTTGCATGCACCATCTCTGATTTCTTAGCTAAGAAGATTTGGAAGATAATATTGTTATTTAACGAGTTGCTGGGGTGTTGAGGCTGTTGGCCCCATTGGATGGTGGTGAACCCCGCCTGTAACTGCCTAAATTGGTGTTGATTTCAAATGGCGCCAACTGTCAAGCTTCAAAGTCGACTTTAAAGTTCACACTAGTTGATGCTGTACAGATGGCAGAGTTGAACACTCCTTGTAGTTGCCTCAATAGCCTCATTTTGTTTGCCCATTTCAAGGTTACGCTATCACTGCCATGTAAATAATTGGCAAATACCACAATACAGTCTCAACATAGCATTTTTATAAATGTATATTGGTCCTTATTGGGATACTTGAAAATAATTTTAATGCACAAAATATTTCTCAGATTCGCTGTCCCCCAGGGCTATATGCAGGATAAATTTATTGCCAGTCACACATGTTTTGGTGGACACATGGATGTTAACTGTTAAGCCAGTTTACAAACTATTAAATGTGTCTGATGACCTGAAATGGACTACAAACACACATGTGACACCATTTTCACTCACTTTCAAGGCATAACTAACAATATCTACGGTTTTGGAAGACTTTGTGCCTTCATTTTTTACCCATCCACCCATATTTCTACCCGTCCATATTAATGTTTACCCGTCCAAATGACGGGTGGACGGTTCTCTACATAAAGCTACGATACAGTGTCAACACAGCATTTTTATAAATGTATATTTGTCCTTATTGGGACACTTAAAAATAATTTCAATGCACGAAATATTTCTCAGATTCGCTGTCCCCCAAAGATAAATATATATGGACAATAATTATTCTCAGAATCGTTGTCCCAACACTTACTAAACAGAACTAATGTCAGACGTCTCCGTTCATTACCTTTGGCTGTGTTCAGCGTCTGCCCCGTGGCATTGTGGTCGGTCACCCACACAAATGGACAACCACTGTTTTGAACCCTGGTGTTTGTAAATAGAGGTGATGTTTGTGTGTAGCTAAGGGAAGTGTCCAGATATTGGGGTTGTTTATGCGTCTACATTGTTTACATGTTCGGGATAAGGATCTCTTCGAATTCTTGCCTCTGCATCTGATAATGCATAGAAATGGTGACGGTTAATTTATACTGTTAGTAATAGTAATAATAGAAGTGTACACCGATGGGGTCAGACACTGATAGTAATAACTAATACATTTTATGCGCTGTGAAAAGTGCGGCCGCTGTCCCTGACACAGGAGAGGGAGAAAGTCTTATCACACACACATCATGACGACTGAAGACTTGAAGATGACAACAGAAGGAATGGGACAAGGAGAATGCTATTGGAAGGAAACTAAATTGGACTGGACAGAAGGGAGGACACAGGGGAATGAAGGAAATATTGGGAGGGCGATAAACAAAAAAAATATTAACAGGGGGTAGACTGTGACAGGCAGGATAAAAGAGAAGGCAGTGATAGGAGGGGAGGAACACCAAAACTTCTTACTGGACTGTTAAAGATGGACACATGTTGAGAGGGAAGGAGAGCCCTCAAGAAGTTCCCACCCTGCGAGGGACTAAGGAATCGAACATGGTAGAAGAATGACAATGTAGAGAACCGGAGAAATACACCGCATCACAGAGAATCCCGGGAAGAGTAAAATGTGGGCCAAAGACACTGCTGGAGTGACAAAATGATGTTGTAATAACGACTAATTGCAGCGTATTACATTAAGGTTCTGCAAAATTAGGATTAAGTGGTTAAGTGGATTGAACAGCGCAGCCATAATAGAAATCATCCCACTCGACACAGCATGAACTAATTCCATGACCCACGTAAACAGGCTGTCGGTCAGCGATGTCCGAATGATGCCCATTTTGGGATGTGACCAAACTGGTTTCAACTGGTTAAGATGTTTGGTTATCACTGGGAACTGATGGCAAACAGGCAACCTCTGACTCAGCAAAATAACAACAATAACAACAACTTAATAATATATAATTGTATGTTTAGCCAATATTTACTTGACCTGATTTATAGTGATCTGATATCTAAAATGGTCGTCATTTCACAGGTTAAGAAGTATATGAAATGTTAAGTTGATCTTAGAATAGACATCTCTGAAATGGGTTACACAGTTAGGTTCACGGACATGTGTTGATTATCATTGCTTGGAACTTCAAAGATTCTTAAAAATTAAAAAATTATCTAACTCACCCCCCGCACTTACTTTGTAGAGCTCTGTCAAAAATGTACCCTTTTCATGTTGATTTTAAATATTTGTATTTGGGTGGACATAAATCACATAAAATATTAAAAATAATGACTTCTTACGCGCCAATATCCTTGAAGATCAAGCTCATTGGCACACACAAAAAACAAGTTATTAGGCAATCTACAATCCATAAGTTATGCCTAATTACATCCATTTAAAGTTGACAGGTTCCAAATAAATAGTTATGATCATAGTAACTTGTAAACTCTGTTTTGTTTCATTAGATATATAAATTCACTGACATATTATTTTGATTTGTTGCTTCAGGGAACACAGTGTTAATGAATGTGTGTGCCTGACTCTTCTGACAGATTTAACTGGTTGTTGTAAAGCAAATCTTGTTATGCCAATGTCGATTAAATACTCTGTTAGTATGGTTTGCTATCATACAGCTTTAATGTGGAATCAAACAAAATACTTACAGGACATGGACTTTGTTTTGAGGATGTATTCACTATGCACTATACAGGCAACTTACTGAGTGGCCCCTACGGTTTATTCACAAATGTGACCTCGGGCCAGTCAGACGTGACCCCAGTGTAGTCAATTCGGTGAAATGCTTGTCGTGGCCTGGACTGAATTGGAGAATGTAAACATCTGGGTTTCTTATTCATGACTTTGTATTGATCTGTCATGGCCAGCCAATCTCCTCTCACCCAAGTGGTCTCTACTGGTAAGTAATGCGTCATAGTCCTGTGACGGCATTACTTCTTAATTACACTGTCGGCCATTGACTGGGTTAACGTGGCGAGATGTTTTGCTAGATTTCTGACAGGACTGTTTGCCAAATCGAAGACATGGATACAAAAGTAGTTATTGTCATTTGTCAGACATGTCATTTAATTAGGCAGTTTTAAACTTGCATTAACTTCTAAAAGATGTTTGTGATGCAGGAAGAAAACTTAGACGTCACCTAGTTCTCTTTGTAAAAATGACACTTCACATGTTAAGAATCTTATGTTAATATAATGTTTTTTATTTTTACTGATTTTTCAACCAGATTTTTTGACGAGATGATTTAGAGATTTACACGCAGTGATGTTAAACGATAAAAATGTAATTAAAGAAATGACAAAAATAGAAGACGATTTATACTGGTATTATATTTTACTGGATGTGGTTGATATTTGAACAGATTTATATATTAATATATACACATTTTTAACAGTGACTATTATTTTTAAGTACATTAACAGTAAAAATTATACTGTTTATTTTATATAGTGCACCAAATTAGAGGAGTCTCCTGACCGTATGTTGTATTACTAATTATTATATACTATTACCATCTTTGTTGTGATTATTACATTTGTATTGATTCTGAGTTGTTTCACATGTATGTAGTGTATGCATTTGGTTGAAATACTGGTCGAATAAAAACATTCATTCATTCATTCATTCATTCATTCATTCATTCATTCATTCATTCATTCATTCATTCATTCATTCATTCATTCATTCATTCATTCATTCATTCATTCATTCATTCATTCATCCATCCATCCATCCATCCATCCATCCATCCATCCATCCATCCATCCATCCATCCATCCATCCATCCATCCATCCATCCATCCATCCATCCATTCATTCATTCAAATCCACATACCGGTACTCACTGCTAGAGGTATTGGATAATATATAAACTGTATACAATCCTCTGTCTTCTACGACATCTCCTGCAGTGGTACAATTATGTGTATTTAACCAGCAGGTCTGATAGTAATCTTTTTGAATCTTTCTCTGGAGTACTATAATGATGTGGATTGGCCTTCAAGCTTTGGTTGCTTCAAAGCCAACTTCCATAACGAGCTCCGAAGAACCAATACACTGTACTTTGCTTTCAGTAGAACTGTTTGTTGTTTGGGTTTGTATAAAGCCAATTATCCTTGGTCTAGACATGGCTAAAGTGATGAATGTACCTGTCATACAGTTAGTTCATTTGTTGATTGCTTCATTCAGTCGTTCTTTTGTTCATTGGTTCATTCACACAAGTAGATCCGCATTAACACACGAAGATTGTCTGAGCTGCTGTGATGTGGTCTAGACACAGACTCTTTGACCATTCAAAGTTAAATAGTTCTTTGTCACTCTTTACAAATACAGTATACAATATAACTTTGTGAAGTGCAAATAAAAAAGGTTTAAGTGAACAGTACAGCTACCCATCAGAAGCAGACAAAATTGACAATAATATTGTGTAGATGGAAGCAACTTAACTGAGATGTTATTCAGTATCTGTTTATATGTCGAATGACATAATTTATTATTTACGTAATTGCCTGATAATTAATTCTTACATTAGCTTTATTGATTAAAACTTTATTTAGCATGCATTAGTTTCAAACGTTGCTTATATTTGGTTATCAACGAGTTATATTTTAGCTTATTTAAGTGCCCATTAACAGGTTTTATATCTTGAGTTACACAAATAAGTTATTATACAACTGGATTACGCAAAATATAGTGCACAAGAATCTCATCTCTTCGCACAAAAAACCTAGTAGAACTTACCAGAAAAGAGAAGTAAACCCTTTTTTGTTTCATTTGAGAGGTACAGAGTTATCTTTTCAGGTGCAAAAATGTAGGCTTAGAACATTAGTAGCGCTTACAGCTCAATCTGTGTGAGTTATCGCAATAGAAGTAAGAAAACGGACTATATTTGTGTCTTCCAGTTTTGCCCACCTCTGCATTAGTTCTGCATTAGTTCTAGGACAAGTCTGGCACCTGAGGGCAGTGTACCTGATGTCTGCAGCCAGCCTCACTGATGGAGTAGAAAGAGATAACTTTCAAATCAGGTCATTTGTCATCTCTCTCCTCAGTCTTACTCAGCCTGCGAAATTTGTTTGTCACTTAAAATTATTACGAACTTACATCAGTATTTTAGTTCGAAAATGCAGTACAAATTTCACAATAAATGTAACATTTGCGTACGTAGTAATGTTTTGGAAGTATTACATTTATTGTGGAATTTGCACAGTAATGTTTTGGAAAGGGGTGACTAAGATTCACCCCAGTTTTATCATAAGACTCTACAGGAATATTCTGACCTTCATTTCTAACGAACTCTTCCATAACTGTGTACGTAACGCAGGTCAAAAGAAGTTATTTATCTTATTAGGAGTTTATTATGGATGTCAGACAACTGGGGAATTCCTATTTTGGAGACACGTTCTGACCCCGGTCTGACAAATTTTTTGATCTTGTCACATTTGTGTCGGAGTGTGAAGTGCAAGTTGTGTGTGACCAAATTTCTACTACATACTAAAATTAATAATAACAATAATGGATAGTTCTAGCGTTTCACAACTAATAATAGGGCAATTGCTTCATAAATTTTTAACAGCTCATTAATCAGTGGGTCAAATACTTTCTAGGGTCATGGAAGGGTGGACGCACATATTTAAAATATAGGTATTCAGTTGAACTGACATGTATGGTCACCTCTGCAGTGCAGCCACCTGATGATTAGGGTCACGTCAGCGAAGTTCCAAACTGAAGTTATTTCCAAAAAACACATTTATCGGTACTTAATCCCTCTAATACAGTTCAGGCCACTTTCAAATAGTCCCACTGGACAGGGTCCAACAACCTCAATAGTGTGTTACCATTACAAGGTCTGGGTGACCTTAATAGGGTGGATGTTTGGAGATGACCCCCCAGAAACATCTGTTTCCACACGTGTGTGTACTGTGTAGTTACCCGCCTGAAGTCTCCTTCACGTCTCACTCTTTGACAATACGGGGCCGTGTGCAATGTCATGTCAAGGTGACTTACTCACATGCACTCACAGTAATGTAGCATTTACTCCAGCAAGGTGACTTACTCACCGCACTCACAGTAATGTAGCATTTACTCCAGCAAGGTGACTTACTCACCGCACTCACAGTAATGTAGCATTTACTCCAGCAAGGTGACTTACTCACACGCACTCACAGTAATGTAGCATTTACTCCAGCAAGGTGACTTACTCACGCACTCACAGTAATGTAGCATTTACTCCAGCAAGGTGACTTACTCACACGCACTCACAGTAATGTAGCATTTACTCCAGCAAGGTGACTTACTCAAAACGGGTTCATTGTAGCATTCCCCAGCAAGTACAACAGTCACAAATTTAGTTTTTACCACAAGGTGTTTATAAAGTAATGTGTGGTATTGCATTTCCAGAAAATTTTAGCATTTACTTAAACTTACATAAGGCTTTAAAATATTACTATATGCACTCAAAATGTAAACCCAGCGGTGACTTTAGTGTTGTTACTACAGGTATTCCTCGCATAATAATGTGAACCCCGATTATAATGTGAATCCATATAATAGATTCAGCATTTACTCCGCACTCACAGTAATGTAGCATTTACTCCAGCAAGGTGACTTACTCACCGCACTCACAGTAATGTAGCATTTACTCTGCACTCACAGTAATGTAGCATTTACTCTGCACTCACAGTAATGTAGCATTTACTCCAGCAAGGTGACTTACTCACACGCACTCACAGTAATGTAGCATTTACTCCAGCAAGGTGACTTACTCACCGCACTCAGTAATGTAGCATTTACTCCAGCAAGGTGACTTACTCACCGCACTCACAGTAATGTAGCATTTACTCCGCACTCACAGTAATGTAGCATTTACTCCGCACTCACAGTAATGTAGCATTTACTCCGCACTCACAGTAATGTAGCATTTACTCCAGCAAGGTGACTTACTCACACGCACTCACAGTAATGTAGCATTTACTCCGGCACCAGACACAAGCGCACTTTATTTAGACCCTTGTCACTCGACAACTGGGTTCATTGTAAAAACAGAAATACAACAGTCACAAATAGTATACAAAATGCTATAAAGTGTGTGTGGTATTGCAGTTCCTTAAATCTTAAAAAAAAATTCAACTAAATAAGCTAAAAATATTACTATACAACTCAAAATAAAACCCATGTGACTGTTGGTGTTGTTACTACAGGTATTCCTCGTTATAATGTGAATCATTATAATGTGAATCAGTATAATACGATTCCATTTTCATGAACCCGACTGCTGCGTTATGACGAGGCACGACTCTGTGGTGTTACTGTGTTACTATAGGGGATTCACAGAGAAGCCAAATATTGAAAGGCACAGATAAAGACAGCAAAAAGAAATCAGCAAAGAACTTGAAAACTCTACTAAATTTGGTTATAAATGTGTTTATTTAAATGCAAGGAGCATAGTAAACAAAAGAAATGAACTAAACATTATGGTAGAAGATGTTGACCCTCACATAATAGGTATTTAACTGAATATCAGATGCCGAATTAGGAATGACAGGATATGTACTGAATATGTGAAGATAGAGTAAGAGGAAGGGGAGGTGGAGTTATTTTATACATTAAAGTATCCATGTATTAAAGAATCCATTTATGTTTATGTTATGATAATAATAATAAATAATTTAGTCAAACAGATTAATGTTCATGTCAAATCACACTAATACAATATAAAGGAAATGTGTCATTGGTAAACGTTTGAAACTGAGACGACAACACCAATGCATACAAACCCACGTAATGTCTCAGGATTTGATGGTGAAGCTCAGTTTCAATAATTGCATACTAAAGAATTGAGTCGTCAGGTCGTCCAACATGCATAAAATGTATGTAAATAAAGAACACCCTTCCCGTGTGGTCTTCTTTCTATGCATAGAATATAAAAAGTTAGTACTGTGTGACATATTGCACAGGCCTGCACTGTGATCATCCAAGCATACAGAACTGGCAAATAAAAGCTACATTTTATGGCAATGATGATGAAACGTATATACACGTATATATATATATATATATATATATACTTTTTTTTCATACATTAAATGTAAATTTGTAATCTTGGACTAGTTGATGTGATTTTGTCTACAGTCCATCAAGATGATAACACAACTACAAAATGTGACGTGACTTCGCACGAGAATGACAGACAGACTCAGTCAGCCAGAAGTAGGAATGTCCTAGTTGTCTGACATCCATAACAAACTCATAAATAATGTAAATCTTCTGCCTTCGTTTGATCTTTTTACCTGGAAAGTTATGTTGAGAGTTATGATAAGTTGATTGCGGGAACATGAGACAGAATATACCTGATGCTTACCTCTGTATGTTGATTGATGTAATCCAGTCACAGAAGCCATTTCCTGCATAATTGACCATTTAAGTCATTACTGTAAGAGGACAGGGGAAATTAGCAGGCTATACATACGGTTGAAGCTTCCTGCAATATCCACAAGACTGGCTTGACCTAGCATAGTGTGGTAAACTTCTTAGTTATTCTTGTCAGTTGTTCTAAATTAAAATTTAACGATGCTTGTGTAAAGCATTTCAAAAGAAAATTTCTATCTATACATGTAGGAAATACCAATGTCAAATGTGAAGACAAAATTAGCAATTGTTTATTTTAAATTTAAAGTAGCACGAGGTTTTTCTTGAGATGCAAATATTCCCAATAAAATAATAAGCAATTTAATTAAAAGTTACTGATATGTCAGCATGCAAATCCAATTGAAATTTGTTGGCAAAGAATCTGTTAAACAAATTCTTGCAATCAGATGAGTATTTACAATGTAAAGCTGCTGTTTGAGGCTTCTAGTCTTTAGAGGGATGAAGAGGTCAGGAGTTATTCAGCTTTCAACAGCTTCCAGTACATCATCATCATCATGTAGTCTGAGTGGACACTCAGTAATAATGGTGGTCGCTGTTGTCATGGTAACCATTATATCATATTGCCGGAGCGGAGCGGCTCCTGCTCACCTTTCCTGTTGGGTCAATCTGCTGTCATTTTATCGTATGTGCTTGTTGTGGCCCGGCCTGGCATGCTTTGCCCTATGGCTGGAGACAGGACTCTAGTGATGTCTCTAACAGGCAGAGTAAAGAGTCCATCTGTCATTTACTTCCTGGTAGATATTGATTTGATGCTCCGACCTGTTTTGTTCAGTCTTGGGCAGTTCACTTGACATGTAATCATCTAATTTGCAGTAATCTGAACGGATTAATGTATAGTGATGATTGGAAATGTTATAGATGTATAAGAATGATAACCTAAACATGTTTCATAGATGTCCTTACCTTAATTAATTCATGGATCAGAATGTCAGGGATGAAATGCATCTGGAATAGTACAAATATAATGCTATCTTATGCGTGGTCTGTGAAAGTCTCCAATAAAACGATATTTCCACATGAATTAATGTCCGTGATGTAGTGTAATTAGATCACTCCATAAGACACTGTAATCTTGGGCTTTATGCAGAACCAAATTATGTCACACATGTTTTGGTGGACACATGGATGATAACTGTTAAGCCAATTTACAGACTTTAAAATGTGTCTGATGACCTGAAATGGACTACAAACACACATGTGACACCATTAACACTCACTTCTTAGGCGTAACTGACAATATCTGTGGTTTTGGAGCACCTTTTATTTTGCTCCTTCATTTTTTTACCCGTCCACCCATATTTCTGCCCATCCACAGTGGTTTATACCTGTTCAAATGACGGGTGGACGGGTCTCCGCATAAAGCTATGCTGTAATCTAAGGCAATCATTTGAGACAAGTACCCATGGGACATTTTCTTTGCATTTTTACACTGTTTGCCGAAATGACAAATGAAAATTTGTCTTTGTATGTCATTTTGTCATTTTATCTTGTGATGAATGAGACAATTCTGTAGAATCCGTGGTATAAACCAGATACATCTCAATGGCAGCTGGAGCCTGTTTTTCTCCAGTTACAGCCGCTGCAGCTGTGTGTGTGTATGGGGGGGGGTCACTCACTTGATATAGGTGTTGGAGGGGGGGCACTCCAGTGTTCATCATGTATGTCTGGCTGGTGTTAGGGCATGTGATGTTAGGGCATGTGATGTTACATGTTTTTACTTTTGTTTTATATTCAGGATGGCTGTGGGTTTATATCAAACATCTATCGCATTTTAATATGGATTTGTTTCCAGTGTAGAAATCTAAAAGTTCACATTTAGTTCACTTAAGTCATCAAACAGGTATAAAGCCGAACATTCGTTTGAGAAACAGACAGTGGTTGTAAAAGAAATACTTCTAATGTTACACAAGTCAAAATAGTGATTCTTATCTGGGTGTATTTTCTAGCATGATGCTTGATCATTTTTAGTGAAACGTTACAGATTTGGTTTTGTGTGGGTATACATTGAATCACGGTGTGATAGATGGCAGCACTTCACTGGAGTAGGTGCTCGAGATATTTGAAACATTGCTTAACCAGCTGGTTATCCAATTTTAACGGCTTATTATGTACTCATTTTACAAATAATTTAATAAAAGCATCCCTTAAATATGTACGATTTTTGAACAACATGTGGCAGACGATGTAACTCTAGACTAAAGTGTGACAGTGAAACCACATAATGACCAACCTATTTCTGGATAATGTATGTCGCCATTTTTATCTTTGCAGGTCTACGGGTTTTTTAAGGGCCTGGCCTTTCCCCTGGCAGCTGTTGGCTTGCTGAACAGCATCTTCTTTGGGGTGTACGGACTCACCCTAAGGGTGCTCTCAACAGGGAGGAATCGGGAGGAGAAAGGTATTCCATATTACCGGGACATCTTCATCGCCGGTGCATTTGCCGGGGCCGTGCAGGCTATCCCAGCATGCCCCATTGAGCTCGTGAAAGTCAGACTGCAAGTGCAGAAAGGTGGGTTGAAGGTCAAGGTGAAATATCTCAGGAGGAGGCTGCTCTTGAAGTGTCATGCCATCTAGACAGTTGTGTACATGTTTTTTTATTCAAAATGGAAATGTACCAAAACTATGTGATGTATTATTGCAAAATGTTCATTAATTAAAGAAAGAACAGTTCTACCTACAAAACTGCCTGAATAAACGTAAAGAGAACAGAAATATGTAACCTGCCTCAGTGATTCGAGTAATAAATCACATAAATCTATTCCACATGAGTCAAAATAGCTATCTAGGTCATGTCCAGTCAGTTTTGTGTTTTTAACAGAAATGCATACCTTATAATTTCATCTTTTGATGTCCAGTTGATTTTCCATGACAATAAATCTAATCCTAGATTCCTAGTAGAATACACAATTAAATTTTTATCAACTGACCGATCAACAAACAGTAAAAAATATTAGTCAACATGACAGAAGATATCACAAGAAATGAGGTGTCATTTTAAGGATTACGATCAGTGGAGTCCAAAAAAGGAGCAAAAGCCATTATCGTAATTGTGTGACTTAATGCTCAGTCTGCAGTGGTGGGTCACATAGATGATTATAACTGCTCCGGGTCATCAGGAGTTGACCAGGAGTGGACTGGGAATCCACCTGCCTGTTGCTGCCTCGTTCCCTGGCTCAGGCCCCTGGCATTCTGCTCCCTGCAACTTATTTTAGGAACTCCGTGGCCGCAGTACAGCAATACGCTGTCCTTAAGTCAGAGTTCAGTCACAGAGGAGCATAAAACCACAAGAGTGCATGGGTACAACCATTGACGTCTCTCTGAGTGTCCTTAGTAAGACAGACAGAGCCACATGAATTACTCAGCCAGCCTATGTTGAATCGTCAGATTAAGGATATCACGGTTGAGAAATTCAGCTGCATGTTTGGGGGTGTTTTGGAACAGAACCAAACTGTTCTTGGCCGCCTGCGTCGATTTGCAAATGTTGTGTAGTTTTGTATTTGTAGTTCTTCATATGCATCCTGCAAAAATATAGTATTTAGATATGGGAAACCATAGTTTTTTACTGCACAATTGACCAATGACATTATTTGCTAGGGATTTGTTTATTTTAAGTCTGATTGATTATTGTCATGAATCATTTGTAGATGGTCTAATGATGATTGTTCAACAATGTTAATCTTTGTATTTTTATGGTAATTATAAACAAATATTGTTTTATCGTATGTTACATTAACAATATCATAGCTGTAGCATCACTGTCTCCACAACGACTTTTACAGTTTACGAAATGTCTCCAATCTGGGTCGTTTAAAATAAATTTGGTTATTCCAATTATGTAGTGTGGTGCAGTCACATTACAAGTCATTTACCAGGTGATCAATATTTAAAGTTTGTTAAACCTTGAAGACAAAAAATCACTGGAAATATTCCCCCCAAATCCCAGGAAGACGTTATAGCGGCCACCAGTGGACAGAACTCTTACTCATTCTACAAGTATCAGGAATAAACAGTGAAACATCACTTTTAAGGTCACGTTTGGGGATGGTCTGAATGTCAAGGTGACCTTATTAACAAGAATATCCTGCCTATTATTTTCTGTTACAAAAAAGCGAAACTTTTGTAGGGTGACCTTAATTGCATGATGGCAGTAATACCAAAGTATCCATAAGGTAAACTTCCGCTCTATTTATGTATGCGTATTAAATGTCTTGTCCGCTGCAGGTATGTCTGCGTCGATCCCTGGCATTCCAATCCGCTACACCGGCCCCGTCGACTGTATCCGACACATCTACTGCACCCACGGTCTACGCGGCTGCTTCACCGGTCTCAACGCCACCGTGATGCGCGAGATCACTGGCTTCTCCATCTACATCACCAGCTACGAGCTCATGTGTGATCGCATGACACCAGAGGGCGCCAGCGAGTGCAGCGTGCGGACGATGCTGTTGGCTGGCGGTCTGTCTGGCATGGTGTCGTGGATGGTCAACATTCCCATCGACATAATCAAGAGCCGCCTGCAGGTTGACGACTTCGCCCGGCCCAAGTACTCGGGCACGTGGGACTGCGCCCGCAGTAGCTATCGGGCGAGCGGCTGGCGTATATTCTGGCGTGGGCTGCCCGTCACGTGCATTCGTGCGTTCCCCGTCAACGCGGTCACGTTTGCCGTGTATTCATCAACGCTGAAGGCGCTGTCGGAAATGACGGCCGAAGCATGATGGGATAGCATGGGTCAATTGCTCATAATCCGCACACAATCCTACCCACAGGGTGTTCCCAACAGGTTTTCCCAGGACTTCCCTCAGTCTTCCGCACTGGGGTAATCTTTCTTTGGGTCCTGATTGGTTGCTTTCCCAGCCAATCAGCTGATGAAATTTCTGGGTATGCTGGACAATGTTCCTCAAAAAGGTTTTTTTGCATGCCTAGTGTATATTTTTTAATAGGAATCAGTTCTTTGTTACAAACAGGAAACTCGACTTAGAAAATTAAACAGAAGGATATGTGCCATTTTTGTGCAGCTGACAAATCACAAAATATTTTATCTAGAGGTTGCTGTGCCTTGCACAGTTGATCACCCTGCGGCGGTTCGTATTCTTGCCACGTTCAGCAGACAGCCCCTTTGCATTTTATATCGGTGTTGTTTACCTTCATTTCAGTCACGCAAACCAAAACTGATATTTTCTGTTCTTATGCAGCCTGTACAAATATACAGTTGTTAATTGTTTCACAAGAGGATACCTTCTCTCATCTCTCAGTGTGTGTTTTGTGTTGGTTACGGTTGTTGTTTGTGAAGTGTACATGCAGAAGTGTTGACGACAATCTGTGAGTGTCAACGGTCACACTGTATACCAAATGGTGCTTTTTCTTTATTCATTTACTCATTTGAACGTTGTTTGACAACAATAGTTGTTTTTTTATATTCAAATCTGCAAGTCAGGGTTTGTTTTTAAGAAAAGAATGCTATGTGAATGATGGACGGTTGTTGTAAGTTAGTAATAACTTATTAGTAGAGATCACATTTTATCTTACCATAAAATTCAGAAACAGGTGGTAGTGTGTTGATATTTTCTAGTACTGTCAACAAAAATGTATGTTCTTTGCAGAGTTGTACTCATATATGTTATACATGTATGTGTATACATATATATGAATACATATATCTCGTACTCAGATATGTATGCATGAATATGTATATATAGGTGTGTATGTATGTTTAAATAATGTATACATACATATAAATATATTATACATACATATATGTATGTGTAGCATTGTACATTATATAGGTAAACATAAATATATGTACACATATGCATTGCATATAACTGCTTTGTGTGCAGTATGTATATATATATAAATATATGTTCAATTGTTTGGACCACATTATTATGTGTAGCTAAGTTTTGTGGCGAACTGGATGTTATGACTAACCAGTATTATCATAACGACTAAGCAAGGAGAACCATGCCAGTTCTCTTCATTTGAGTTTCACTGTTTTATGTGGTAGCTTGCTAGGATGAAATATCTTGTTATTTTCTGTACATGGTTTCAGATATTTCCACCTGCCAAGAATGTATCTTTCTTTTTGTCTATTTTGTCTGTATTGTCTGTTTAGTTTTACGGCTGAGCAAATTGTATTTTGACTTCCAGCACAATCCGAGTCGGTAATTTATGCACCGATTGATAAGTAGTTGTACATAATTTCGTAATTATATTCTGTGCCAAGCAACTCACAACGCAGCATATTATGCCTATTTTCAGTAGCTATTTTTTTAAGCATTTTTTTCTATAACACTGTGATAAGATAATTGTAAGATGATTGTACGTACTTTTTCAAACATTTAGTATTATTTGTTACATGATGTTTTTTAGGTGATTGGATGTTGGATGCATTTGTCAGATTTTGTTAGTAAATTTGTCGCATTCTTTCGTAGGATTGCTTGTTTTTTATATTTCCAATTGGTTATCCTCATATGCTAGTAGCGATGCATTAATAACCCCGCGAGGAACCCAGGTGACATTGGACCACCATATTGGTGACACAGTGGACAGGGGGTAAGAACACTCATTGCAGAAGTCATGTCAAATTTATATTTCTCTCAAATGACAAATATAAAAATGCTCAAATGAGTGACTATACAAAGATTTCCACCAGAAACTAATGCACTACTAATGTATTATTAAAAGCATAACTTTTTTCGGGTATCCCTTTTTTCTAGGTTTTATTTCGAAATGAATTGGCAAAGCAAGTTATTATATAGAAATATTGTGAACCATCAACAGTGTAATATATAAAATGATTTTAGTCAAATTATATATTTAAGTTCACTGATCAGTTCTGTTGAACAATGAAAATGTTGCAATTCTTTTTAAAATGACACAATTTTGAGAGCTTTGAACATTAACCATTATTATACCAACCGAAATATTTATGTACGTACCAAAAAATGCCAATGCATAGTTGCATGGGCCTGTACGTTGGCCATAATAATAGCTTTTTTGTGAATTTGTTGGGGTATTCTTGAGGGTGGTGGTGGAGGGGGTTATGTGGTTGTGCATAACCACAAACTGGTTACATGAGGATAAACTGGTTATACAAGGATGTAGAGGAAATTGGTTTGACAAGAGTTCCACATGTTGGACTTTGCATAGCTGCCTTTTGTACAGTGTTTCGCAATTCAACTTGATACATACTCAACCTCTTTATAAGGGTCACCTGTGTGTAGTGGACACTTTGAGGTCCCAAGTATTAAGTTTACAGACTTTCCCTGTTATCTGTCTGTAAAGGATATTATATTTCTCAATAACGTTTGTTATACAGAAGTGCTTTGTATATGCTTTCTTTGACTGGTGCTGGTCGCTGTAGAGAGTGCTGGTCATTGTACCAATGGCAGCATGCTTAGATAACAGAGATCTCAGTGGAGGTGTAACTTTAGGTTGTCTGTTTATAAGCCGAAACAAACACAGCAGTATTATGCATCGTTACAGTTGACTTCGCTGCATTTCAGAATTGTTTATAGCTATGTTTGTAGCTATTTCTATAGCTATGTGTATCATACGGTATTGTTGGCCTGGTGATAAATACTGTGACGTGGCAGTTGTTTGCGACTTGTTACTGCGTTACTGGTTACTGTGTGGCACCAGGCAGATACACGTAGACTCGTGACAGTATGAATTAATATGTAACGATGAATGAATGAATGTGTTAATTAAATATGTAACATTTGCTCATGTTGTTTTGCCCACCCATGCCCACAATTCACGTGTCACAGTTGGTGTACTCTTAACTGGTGCGTTCACGTTCTATAGGTAGTGAATTATAACGATCTTCGACAACAATTTCACTAATATAATGAACTCATAATGAAACTCAATCACTAAAAAAGATCATTAAATCTAAGGAACTTTTTTTTAAACCTGGAAACTGCTGCATGTATCGCAGAGGACACTATTTCAGTGACACCGTTCAGTGTCCCAGCATTGCATCCTGTTGTTGACAGCTTTCAGTATACCAACCCAGTGGGGTGAAATCGTATTGTTAGCATGGGTGTCAGTCGGTAAGGGACGAGGGGGAAACGTCCCCCCATTTTTCAGCTTGGGTGGGACAGCATATGAAATGTCCCCCACCTTTTTAGTTTAAAAAATTGCAGGCATATAGCTTGACTTCACTTTAAAAAAACCTATATAGGCCTAGTAGTTAAATGAAAAAATTCACGATATGAAGTTCCGTCTACCCAGTGGAAAATGGAAAATTGACTAGATAAATTGCTTGGATGGCCTCAGCTGTTGCTTGACAATTGTCCAGTAAATAATCACCATGCCTGGCTATCCAGACTGCACTATTCCACATTTTAGACGTAACTAGTTCTTTTGCATATGTTACTATTTACATGCACTAATTACTGTTCTGACATATTGCACTCTAAATAAAAATATGTTATTCTTCCTGTTTGCCTGCCATGTCCTTCTGCCTGTATCCTTAGCATGTTAAGGATAGGTGGTACACAATGTAGAATGAGAAGGTATCAGTTTGTTTCCTTGTGTTGGTATATTAATAGGCATCAGTCATCGAGCACATTGTAAACACTGGTGCTTATCACCTATGACAGAGGCTGCCAATTCCTGCACTGTGTATAACTGAATCCCATTTGAGTGATGACAAATATTTCTTTGCCAAAAGGTAGGATTGGGAAGTCCTTCATAGGCACCCCTGTAACCTCTGATTCAGGCAACCAGATAAAGGTCCTCAGACTACCCTCCAAATGATGCATATTTGGGGGTGGGTCATGACCCCTGTGTCTCTCTGACTGCCCCACTGTTGGTAGGATAGTCACAATCGCAAGATTTGCATCTACACCCACTTAAGGGTCACCACAACTCTAATTTATGCTTGAATTATTAATGATTTGACCAATAAAATTTATTGTGACTGCAAACAATTTACAATTGTTTACAATATAAATTTTTACGTTGCAATTTTCAAATAAATATAGCCAACATAACTATTTTAATGGCATACAATAAATGCCCTTGTTTTTTTATTAGCAACAAACCAACAATACATTATTTTTATGTTTACTAAAACAATGTTAAATGTAAATCGGGTCATATATATATATATATATATATATATATATATCAATTTGTCCCCCCACTTTTAATACCAGATTGATGCCCCTGATTGTTACAAGCAAACTTGAGCTTATGAACTTGTGAGAGTATTAGTGAAATGGCCATTGGTGCCCTACAGGCTTCCTTTGGGACTGTTTGATGTTTCTCTCCCACAATGTTCCTTCATTTCTTCTCTGCTGCTTTTCCCTATACCCTTTAATACGCCCCCACTCAGTGAAGAAGTTTCTCTGAAAAGGTGTACAAACAAGAAATGTATGGTTTTATACAAACTGGTTTCATGAGGGGTGGGCATAGGGGTATTTGCAGCAGCTTTGTTTGATGTTTATTAATGTCTTTTTCTAACCTATTTTCCATAAGCCTTTGTAATTTAGGTTCATATTTAGTTCAAAGGTTAAAATGACACTACTACGGCTCCAGCTAGTGGCATTTTTATTTCAACATACTTTTCATGGTAATTCTCTTAGTGGTGATCGGTGGAGCCATGTTTTACATGCTGAAGCAAACTGACTTCAGAACTCTTGTGATGTCCATACACATTTTATAGCTGAGAAAAGTAGCATTTTTACCAAATATATAAATAATGCCCTATTTACAAGCAAAATAAATTAATATAAATTAACGTATGACTGCTAAGTCAAACCTTTCCACCTACAATACATGTGTACAACCAACAGCTTATATACATTACATCGCATATACAAAGACAGTTTATCTTTATCAAGTAAAAACACCTACCCAGATAACCACTACAATCACCTTCAATGACGGCCATGTAGTGGGAGTGATTCTAGGTCGCACATTTCTAGCAAATGTCATCATTTCAGCTGTAGCCTTCAGCTAGATGGGGACACGGGGTAGAGTAGAGATTTGTTGTGGTTGAGGGACCAAATGTGATAGACCTCATTAAGTAGTTCACTTCCTGACTTAAAATCAAACATATAGTTCCACGCAAATGGAACACATGTTCCAGAGCTCTATGAGCCAAACAATGAGTTCTTTCTAAACACTACGGACGGATTGAATTCACGGCGACACAGTGACATATTTCATTGCGGGTCACACCACTCTCTTTCGATGTCCGATCTTAAATGACCACTGGTCAGTAGACCCTGGCCACACAGTGCGGCCCAATTGGGGTGAAGGTCAATTCAGAGATGTTGAATGGCGTTTGGGCGATGTTAGCAGAGACGAGGCTGCCCCCCGGCCCACTGGCCGCCTTGTTGATCTCCACCATGTGTGAGATCTCTGTCTGCCGCTCCTGGAACCAAACACCTCTCAGTGTCACTTCACTCTTGTAACAAAACACCTCTCAGTCAGTCACTTCACTCTTGTAACAAAACACCTCTCAGTGTCACTTCACTCTTGTAACAAACACCTCTCAGTGTCACTTCACTCTTGTAACCAAACACCTCTCAGTGTCACTTCACTCTTGTAACAAACACCTCTCAGTGTCACTTCACTCTTGTAACAAACACCTCTCAGTGTCACTTCACTCTTGTAACAAAACACCTCTCAGTGTCACTTCACTCTTGTAACAAAACACCTCTCAGTGTCACTTCACCCTCCTGAACAAAACACCTCTCAGTGTCACTTCACTCTTGTAACAAAACACCTATCAGTGTCACTTCACTCTTGTAACAAAACACCTCTCAGTCAGTCACTTCACTCTTGTAACAAAACACCTCTCAGTGTCACTTCACTCTTGTAACAAAACACCTCTCAGTCAGTCACTTCACTCTTGTAACAAAACACCTCTCAGTGTCACTTCACTCTTGTAACAAAACACCTCTCAGTGTCACTTCACTCTTGTAACAAAACACCTCTCAGTGTCACTTCACTCTTGTAACAAAACACCTCTCAGTGTCACTTCACTCTTGTAACAAAACACCTCTCAGTGTCACTTCACTCTTGTAACAAAACACCTCTCAGTGTCACTTCACTCTTGTAACAAAACACCTCTCAGTCAGTCACTTCACTCTTGTAACAAAACACCTCTCAGTGTCACTTCACTCTTATAACAAAACACCTCTCAGTGTCACTTCACTCTTGTAACAAAACACCTCTCAGTGTCACTTCACTCTTGTAACAAAACACCTCTCAGTGTCACTTCACTCTTGTAACAAAACACCTCTCAGTCAGTCACTTCACTCTTGTAACAAAACACCTCTCAGTGTCACTTCACTCTTGTAACAAAACACCTCTCAGTGTCACTTCACTCTTGTAACAAAACACCTCTCAGTGTCACTTCACTCTTGTAACAAAACACCTCTCAGTGTCACTTCACTCTTGTAACAAAACACTTCTCTGTGTCACTTCACTCTTGTAACAAAACACCTCTCAGTCAGTCACTTCACTCTTGTAACAAAACACCTCTCAGTGTCACTTCACTCTTGTAACAAAACACCTCTCAGTGTCACTTCACTCTTGTAACAAAACACCTCTCAGTCAGTCACTTCACTCTTGTAACAAAACACCTCTCAGTGTCACTTCACTCTCGCAACAAAACACCTCTCAGTGTCACTTCACTCTTGTAACAAAACACCTCCCAGTCAGTCACTTCACTCTTGTAACAAAACACCTCTCAGTGTCACTTCACCCTTGTAACAAAACACTTCTCTGTGTTAGTTCACTCTTGTAACAAAACACCTCTCAGTGTCACTTCACCCTTGTAACAAAACACTTCTCTGTGTTAGTTCACTCTTGTAACAAAACACCTCTCAGTCAGTCACTTCACTCTTGTAACAAAACACATGTCAGTGTCACTTCACTCTTGTAACAAAACACCTCCCAGTCAGTCACTTCACTCTTGTAACAAAACACATCTCAGTGTCACTTCTCTCTTGTAACAAACCACCTCTCAGTCAGTCACTTCACCCTTGTAACAAAACACATGTCAGTGTCACTTCACCCTTGTAACAAAACACTTCTCTGTGTCAGTTCACTCTGTAACAAAACACCTCTCAGCCAGTCACTTCACTCTCACAACAAAACACCTCTCATTGTCACTTCACTCTTGTAACAAAACACCTCTCAGTGTCACTTCACTCTCACAACAAAACACCTCTCAATGTCACTTCACTCTTGTAACAAAACACCTCTCAGTCAGTCATTTCACTCTTACAACAAAACACCTCTCATTGTCACTTCACCCTTGTAACAGAACACCTACCAGTCAGTCAATTCACTCTCACAACAAAACACCATTCATTGTGTCACTTCATTCTCGAAATAAAAAACTTCAGTGTGTCACTTCACTCGCGCAATAAACAGGGTTGGCACATTTCTGGGAAAAACTGGTTTTAGACAGGGCAGTGGGAATAACCTGGTAATTACCGGTGTTTACCAAGAAAATTGGTAGTTACCAGGAAATAACTCCATAATTTATATTACCACTGGCTAGTTCCTGTCAATTTAGAATTTAGTTAATATTCATCTAAAACTAAAAGTTCACTAGTTACTAGTTTAGGTGGATCCTAGTATTTGTTTAAAACATGAAGTCAACAAGATTTAAATTGCTCATTTAGTAACAAATGTCAGTGTCATTCTCACACAGGACAATACCAAGTACTAAAGTCTAGTACTGTCAGGTGCCAGTTGGTAATCTGTTTAAGGAACAAACGAAATGTTGAGCTGTACCCACTCAGCAAACATTAGTTACCATGACTTGACATTCAGACTTAGGGGAAAATACAGGCTAACTGGCTAAGGGTCTATACACATATGTTGTCATTGTCTCTGTAAGCCACAAACCAGTTCCAGCTTAATATTTGAACTTATAATCTCCAAGGATCCTCTGCTAGGAAGCCATGTATCTCAGAATCAGTAGACCAGAGTAGACATGCACTTTCTGTCAGACATGGTGTTACTGAAGCACTGGTCACTGGTCAGTCAGCATCGTGAGTGGCAGAGGAAGACCCGTTGACAACTGGTGGTAATTTCTTCGCACAATTGAAGAAATGGCAAGATGAAGAAAGCCCAATGCCTACAATGTCAGGCACTTGTGAGTGCAAAGGCTGACTGACTGAGGACTCATCTTAGCAAAATGTTTAATGTGTGATTAAACAAGTAAATAGCCATGCCAGTGATGGTACATATTATATTTAGATGAGACCACAATTAGATAGCTTTTGATTAAAATGACATTAAATCTTAACTAATCCTAACAGTGCTGCATAGCTGTTGCTAGTACATTCAAATTACCATTTTATCTGTATAGTGTTCACACATTTACATTTTTTATTAATTCACAGTTGTCCCCAAATTGCAAGGCAAATAATTGTTTTGAACCTAATTTTACATTATCAGAAGCTAAGACAAAATCACAAAAGGATATAATTATCAAGTTATGTTAGAATAATCATGAAGATATTTCTATGTTGTCCTTCTTACTCATATGAGTTCTCTTACTCATCACTGTGTACCTACATAAGCGTGGTTCCATTTTATCACCCACTGTAAACTATGTGGTGCATGGCATGAATTACCCATGGTGCAATCACACATTTAATACATTCAGTATCTATTGAAAGAATGCCCATCAATATATATATCCACTATAAAATTGTTTTATGTTATGTATTTGTATTTAATAAATGTAATAATTGGGATCAAATATAAACAGAAAGATGTGTTTAGAACAGCACTGCATTTGACTGGTTGAGTGGATAGAGCAGATCCCTGAAGACACTGTGACACAGTAACATTAGAACAGGTTGATAATTGATAAACTCTTCTGTAGGCATTAGTAAAATACAGTTTGATGATAAATGCAATTTATGCCTTATGTTGTTTTTCCAGTGTTTCAGTAACAAAATATTAATATTGTACTTATTAGTATATACCTGAAGTATTTTGTTTCTTTGAAATTGCATGGTGAATTGGCAACACATAGAGGTGAACCTGTAACACTGCGATTGAATATATTTTGGAATGTAATATTTAGTGGTAGTATTGTTGTTTTCAGTCTTACTACAATTATGATTGTTCGAAAACAACCAGTACTGATGTATACCCCGGGTAATTACACATGTATCATTGGTACAGTAACTTGTATTGCAAAAATGGTTTAAATTTAGTCCTATTAAGAGTATTTCCAAGGTAGTTTGGTATTTACCACAATTTGAGGTCTTTCCCAGGACGATATTTACCACCCAGTATTTACCAGGGTGGGAAAAACATGTCAACCCTGAGGTGTTTTGTTGCAAGGGTGAAGTGACACACTGAGGTGTTCTGTTGCAAGGGTGAAGTGACACACTGAGGTGGTTTGTTGCAAGGGTGAAGTGACACACTGAGGTGGTTTGTTGCAAGTAGTTTGTAGCAACAGTAGTTTATTTACTTATCGTTAAATATTAAACACACTTTTTATTATTTATTTTAAATGCTTGGGTGAAGAAAAATTAACTGTACATTGAAATATGATGGCTAGGTGGACCTTATCACAAAGCAGTAAGTTGAAGAAGGTTTTGACATGAACATAGTTCACACAACAAGTCATGCTACCCATGTTACCACTGAACTCACTTGTAAGATTTCAGGTCGAGTCATGTCGAACTCTGGCAGGGAGGCACAGCTGAGGAGAGGGAAGACGTAGTCCATGAAGACTCGGCGGAACAGCTCCTTCAGTGCCTCGGGGTCTTTCTGCAGAGCACAAAGACATCACCGTGTTACTAGTCAGACACACAAAACAGTCCAGGTGTTGTTCACCTTATACGTGTAACTGTCATGCCATATATTCATACCTATTGCCCTTAATGCCAGTTTTGTTGTGTTCAGGGGATCATAACAAATGCGTATTGAATTGAGCACCGGGAGAAGTTAACAATCAGTTTCTGGATAAGCAGGTGAAAGACAAATCTGCAGATGCATAAATACATAGAAATAGCCTTTAAGTTTTCACCATACAAACTGTTCAGACAAACGCACACCAACAACATACAATCTCCTAACATTCCCCTACAGAGCTGCTTCACCCTGGTAGCTGGCAGGTCATCACGACATTGTACTGTCGTTTCATTTCAGATGGTTAACTAAAATTAATATTTGACCATTGCATTATCCATATTAGAAAACACACAAAAGATAAGTTATTTTTAAAAGAAGACATTGGAATGACGATCACTTACCAGAAGGTTGTGAGATGGATGTGTGGGCCATAGACAGTCTGAGTGACATGTGGTTGACAAACAGATTGTAGGAAACAGAAGACAACAACTGAAGTAATGAAAGCCACAGAGACAACACAGAACAACTGGGTTCAGGGAAAACTACACGAGACGAAAGTAAGTTGGTGGATTAAGGGAAGAGATTAGCATGAAGAAACCTGTGAAAAGGTAAGTAGTTTGGGGCAGTCTAAGATGGGCCAGACACGTACAGAAGATGAGTGTGGAGAGACTGACACAGAGAGCTGGGAACATAAACATATACAAAAGAGAAGACCAAAATTAAGATTGAGAAATAGTGTTAAGAGCAATTGTGAGGAGCCTAGTGGATCATGACAACTGGAAGTGACCCAGATCAAACGTCACACCACACACAGGGATCAAAGACACAGAACAGCAACAGGAAAGCAAAGAATCCGTACCTTGTCTGCACGTTTTATCACCTTCTGTGTTTCAGCCCAGCCCATCTGTAAACATCACAGACACTTTGAAAACACAAACAGCTCAGTTAATGGAGTAAAGTGCACTGAACCTACTGTGGAAATGCAGCCACTGACCCATCTTCTATCCTGGTGAGACATTCAACACATTCCCCGTAGGCAATCTTTGCTAATTTACCTAACTATGCCCCAATGAAATGATTTTTATTTTCATGAAAAAAAAAGGTCTTTTAATGTGGAAAATATATATTCCATATCAATGTATAAAATGTGATTTTTTTTTATTATAACTCTTTACCAACAATTATTAAATAATTATAATAACAAAAACTGTATGGCGTGAAACAAAAAATTGCATTATCTCCATGGAGGCAAATGCACTGCAGCTGATGTGTTCTATTTATAATGAGCTATCAGTGACAAAACAATGACTGTCTATGATCTGTAATCTCCCCTGTACTCTGTGATCCTTTGATAACCATCAGTTCTAATAATTCTTATCTCACTAATGACACCACATTGCCCTAACCATATCACACCCTGCAAAAGAAGAATGTCATATGTCGTGGTTGTGTGTACTGTGTAGTGATTTGCTGTTTAGTTCTGTTTTTGCATGTCTTAAGAGTCACACACTGAAAACAGAATCACAATTGTGAAGCCATCTGTAAACAACCATTGATTGCTACAACAAAATTCGTCATCAGGTCAAAGTGACACAAATGGAGACGGTAAAAATGACACAAACAGACATCTTTGCATAATTTTGAGTGGCATTAAACCAAATATGACTGAGCAAGCTAAGCCAAAGGTCCTTTGAATTAAAAATATTATTGCATATACATGTGGTATGCTAAATTCATGTGATATAACGTATTATTCTCATATTTTATACAAATGTTGCAGGCTAGCTTCACGACAACAAAAGAATGTAACGTTATGGCGACCCAAATTTGGGTTAAGAATTGGACATTAAGTTTTGAGATTTCTTTTTTGAGACACGTTTGCATAAATGCCTAATTTTGCTTATTGGAAACATTATGTCATTTACTAAGATAATCCCCTTACAGTTAAGAAAGTTCTTAGTGTTTTCGTGAAACTCTTCCAAGATGATGAGTTGGTTAATAGTTAGTTACTGAGAAACAAGCACTGGAAATTACTAGGAAAAGATGCATCATCAAACTATCATTGTTGTGGGTGCCCTCCCGCTCATGGCGAGGAAGGGGGAGAGAGAGAGAGGAAGACATCACTTACCCGCAGCACATCCATGAGGTCTGGGATCATGGCTACGTCCGGGAAGAGAGCCAGGACAGGACTATGGATAGGTTCTGTGGGCACAGCAGACACTGGTGACATACAGGACACCTGACACACTGGTGACATACAGGGCACCTCACACACTGGTGACATACAGGACACCTCACACACTGGTGACATACAGGACACCTCACTCACTGGTGACATACACACCTGACACACTGGTGACATACAGGACACCTGACACACTGGTGACATACAGGACACCTCACACACTGGTGACATACAGGACACCTGACACACTGGTGACATACAGGACACCTGACACACTGGTGACATACAGGACACCTGACACACTGGTGACATACAGGACACCCGACACACTGGTGACATACACAACACCTCACACACTGGTGACATACATGACACCTCACACACTGGTGACATACATGACACCTGGCATCTTGGTCATATGGAAAATTCACAATGAAACATAAATTATTGTTAAATTAATTGTTAAATTAATTTAATAAATAGGCCCTTGTGTCACATGAGTGAGAGAGAGAGAGAGAGGATGGATGGGGAAGGCAGGGGGAAGGGAGAGAAAAAAGGGAGAGAAAGAGAGGAACAGGGAGAGGGGGATCGAGAGGGAGGGAGGGAGGGAGGGAAGGACGGAGAGGGCATAGTAGGGTCGAAGGAAGAGTGACTGAGTGAGACAGGTTTGCGAGGGAGGTCCAAAGAGAGGGTAACTGCCAGAACAAGAAGTGGAAAGAGACATGAAAAAGGAGATATATTCATTTAAGTTACTATTACCGGAATGTCTGAAGACTTTTTCAAAAATAAAACTAATCCAGACGTTCTTCACTAAGGTCCAGCAAATGAATTATCTGAATAATTTCAGAATTGACAGTTACATTGATGCAATCCAGTGTCAACTTCAGAGAACAGAGACGTGAAATGGTTGTATTGAAACAAAGAGCACTAGAGGGCAGCACTGACCAACAGACTGAAGTTCATTGCGGTCTCGCAGTAGGGCGTCGGTCAAGATTTCGCGGTACATGGACATGTAGAGGATGTAGCTGGTGCTGCTGACCAGTACCTCAGGCAGAGTGCTACACGGAGACATGGTCAGTGGATGAGTTTAATTCACTAGATAATATAACATTTTCAATTTTTCGAACAAAGATGACGCTATGGTACGCTAACAGCACACCACAGAGTAACATAACTGCCCTGTAAGGCTGGCCAGCTCATTTTAAGTCATTTATATATTTAACATTGGCATGGGCATGGTGTGTGACAAAAATATAAAAAAGTAAACAATTAATAAAAGAAGACTAATCTACTCAAATCAACACATATCTCTGATGACGTGTACACACCACTTACTGACTTACACACATTATCTATAAAGCACACAGACAATGAGTCCTCTCTTACACCCTCACACTTACTCCAGCAGTTCCTTCTGTGCTTTGGTGGGGGCGGCCATGCGGATGGTGAGATGAGGCTGTCTGTTGCTGGCCATCAGTGACTTCAGCAGACTGCCCTCCGCTGTAGCAACAGGACAGCACAGCTAGTTTCTATGTGTACTGCTACAGTACAATGTGTACTGCTACAGTACAATGTGTACTACTGGTAGCAACTATGTCCGTCGTTTCAGTGGAGACATACAGATGCGGAACACAGTTTTCCAAAGTAGTCAAACTGATTATATGCTATGACATAGTTTCTCCGACTGTTGCAAATTACATCTAATTGCCCTGTAAGGACCCTATAATATCTATAACCCATGGAGAACTGTGGAAACTGAAAGGGGTTGTTTTTCTTCTGAGGGATTCCATACTAATCCCAGAAGGTTTGGCGCACAAAATACAAACTTTTTACGACAAAAATGTCAATATAAGCTCAAATGCTAGTTCAATCACATATTATTATATTTATTATGTAGCCATATATGTTCTATTAATTCACAGAAATGGAACCAAGATGAAATCATTGTTGATAATATAGTTCTTTTGTTAGGAACATAGTTCTGTTGAGGGTGTTCACTTATCTTAATTATTATCTCACATAAAAAAGTCACACAAACTGGTCACAGGCTTAACTAGCTCTGCATTGTAATCATTTTGTTGATTCTTATGATTTTTGTGTTGTGTGTGATTACCCAATTCCAAATAAGGCATACTTACTTACCAATCATAGTTAGATTACCACCATAACATTAAGTAGGCTCCAGTTACTGACTAACTGACCACTATTGACAGTAACTATGAGCAGTGCTAGTAGTGATTAATATGCATTTTAAATATATACTTACGTAACATAATTTAATTAATTTATCACCTTGCAAAAGTGTGAAGTAACTTTGTAGCTCTTAAAGATTAAAGATAATGGTAATTATCGTACATTGTTTCTAATTACACTGTATATGATCAACTGTGCTACCTATTGCTAATTTCTCTAAACTGTGGTGCAAATCATGACAAAATATAGCAAAATATAATGTGCATAAAATTAATAAAATTAAACTTCAAAACATATGACATTGCAATTAAAATATTATTTGTCTGAGGCATTAAATAATAATAAAAAGGATGGATGTCAGTGAAATGTCTATACATATATATCCAAATATTTTTATTGTAAGACAATTATTATTTAGTATGTAAGTTGACATTTGGCTATATATACATGCTGTTATTCTTTATAACCCACCACAAAGCCTGGAAGCAGGAATTAATGACTTTAAAATTGAGAATATTATTAAGTTTCTCTTTTGAAGAAATACTCTTTCACAGAAAGGCCACCGAGTTATATTAAATATGTACAAATTCTGAAACTGCACATCCATAAATAAATTAGATTTGCTATCACCAGACAAAGATATTCACAAATCAAAGCACAAGGAAAGCAAGCAAACATAGTCAGTCACACATTGGCAAAATTATGTAAGAGTTATGCTCCATACTCACGTTGGTCAACATCTAAGAGACATGAAGGAAACAACAGTTCCGCAGTCAAATAAACTGGCAGTGCTCATTGGTTCAACAAATGTATAAGAAACTAATGACAAGACTGGTTAGAAATATAAGTTATTATGGGTTAGCCAGTGCAATTGCTGTGTTTAGGAAGATTATATATTATTGTCAAATAACTGTACCATTCATTCCAGCAAATATGTAGTTGTCAGATGTTTATACTTAGTGTGAGGTAGATGGACAGTACAATCTATGCATAGATTGCATGTTCAAAGTGTTTTTTATACAAAAGTGCTCCAGTTTGGTGAGACTGAACTTATTTAATATTTACAAAACCTGTTTCAGTCAGGATGTATTAGATTGAAATAGAAACTTCATGGGTATCTTTCACTTTTGCATACATTAGTTCTTTTGACTTTTTGCTGTGAAATTTAACTGGCTTTCAAAACATTAAGCAATGAACTCAACAACCAATTTTTTTTACCATTGATAAATGTTTTTTTTAACCCTACAGCAGCTGAGACCACATACTTCTGCGTCCAAGAATTGGGTCGACAAGTACTCCACGTTCATATGGCGTCCCTCCATTCAACGTCATGTCATAGGTCCTAGAAACAACACACTGATTACAAACCATGGACAACGTCATGTCGTAGGTCCTAGAAACAACACACTGATTACAAACCATGGACAACGTCATGTCGTAGGTCCTAGAAACAACACACTGATTACAAACCATGGACAACGTCATGTCGTAGGTCCTAGAAACAACACACTGATTACACACCATGGACAACGTCATGTCGTAGGTCCTAGAAACAACACACTGATTACACACCATGGACAACGTCATGTCGTAGGTCCTAGAAACAACACACTGATTACACACCATGGACAACGTCATGTCGTAGGTCCTAGAAACAACACACTGATTACACACCATGGACAACGTCATGTCGTAGGTCCTAGAAACAACACACTGATTACACACCATGGACAACGTCATGTCGTAGGTCCTAGAAACAACACACTGATTACACACCATGGACAACGTCATGTCGTAGGTCCTAGAAACAACACACTGATTACACACCATGGACAGCGTCATGTCGTAGGTCCTAGAAACAACCCACTGATTACACACCATGGACAGCGCCACGTCGTAGGTCCTAGAAACAACACACTGATTACACACCATGGACAGCGTCACGTCGTAGGTCCTAGAAACAACACACTGATTACACACCATGGACAACGTCACGTCGTAGGTCCTAGAAACAACACACTGATTACACACCATGGACAACGTCACGTCGTAGGTCCTAGAAACAACACACTGATTACACACCATGGACAACGTCACGTCGTAGGTCCTAGAAACAACACACTGATTACACACCATGGACAACGTCACGTCGTAGGTCCTAGAAACAACACACTGATTACACACCATGGACAACGTCACGTCGTAGGTCCTAGAAACAACACACTGATTACACACCATGGACAACGTCACGTCGTAGGTCCTAGAAACAACACACTGATTACACACCATGGACAGCGTCACGTCGTAGGTCCTAGAAACAACACACTGATTACACACCATGGACAACGTCACGTCGTAGGTCCTAGAAACAACACACTGATTACACACCATGGACAACGTCACGTCGTAGGTCCTAGAAACAACACACTGATTACACACCATGGACAACGTCACGTCGTAGGTCCTAGAAACAACACACTGATTACACACCATGGACAACGTCACGTCGTAGGTCCTAGAAACAACACACTGATTACACACCATGGACAACGTCACGTCGTAGGTCCTAGAAACAACACACTGATTACACACCATGGACATCGTCACGTCGTAGGTCCTAGAAACAACACACTGATTACACACCATGGACAACGTCACGTCGTAGGTCCTAGAAACAACACACTGATTACACACCATGGACATCGTCACGTCGTAGGTCCTAGAAACAACACACTGATTACACACCATGGACAACGTCACGTCGTAGGTCCTACAAACAACGCACTGATTACACACCATGGACAACGTCACGTCGTAGGTCCTACAAACAACGCACTGATTACACACCATGGACAACGTCATGTCGTAGGTCCTACAAACAACGCACTGATTACACACCATGGACAACGTCATGTCGTAGGTCCTAGAAACAACACACTGATTACACACCATGGACAACGTCATGTCGTAGGTCCTAGAAACAACACACTGATTACACACCATGGACAACGTCATGTCGTAGGTCCTACAAACAACGCACTGATTACACACCATGGACAACGTCATGTCGTAGGTCCTACAAACAACGCACTGATTACACACCATGGACAACGTCATGTCGTAGGTCATAGAAACAACCCACTGATTACACACCATGGACAACGTCATGTCGTAGGTCCTAGAAACAACACACTGATTACACACCATGGACAGCGTCACGTCGTAGGTCATAGAAACAACCCACTGATTACACACCATGGACAGCGTCACGTCGTAGGTCATAGAAACAACCCACTGATTACACACCATGGACAACGTCATGTCGTAGGTCCTAGAAACAACACACTGATTACACACCATGGACAACGTCATGTCGTAGGTCCTAGAAACAACACACTGATTACACACCATGGACAACGTCATGTCGTAGGTCCTAGAAACAACACACTGATTACACACCATGGACAACGTCATGTCGTAGGTCCTAGAAACAACACACTGATTACACACCATGGACAACGTCATGTCGTAGGTCCTAGAAACAACACACTGATTACACACCATGGACAACGTCATGTCGTAGGTCCTAGAAACAACACACTGATTACACACCATGGACAACGTCATGTCGTAGGTCCTAGAAACAACACACTGATTACACACCATGGACAACGTCATGTCGTAGGTCCTAGAAACAACACACTGATTACACACCATGGACAACGTCATGTCGTAGGTCCTAGAAACAACACACTGATTACACACCATGGACAACGTCATGTCGTAGGTCCTAGAAACAACGCACTGATTACACACCATGGACAACATCATGTCGTAGGTCCTAGAAACAACACACTGATTACACACCATGGACAGTTTTGGACACTAGTGATCAACTAAATGAGACACAAAATAACATATTGTGCATTGATTTTGAGTCCTGGCCAAAGAGAGGCAGATGAACCTACTTGTTGGGCACTGGTTTAGGGTCCTGATCAAAGAGAGGCAGATGCACCCAGCCACAGCTGAACTCTCCCGCTTGGCCAGTCGTCTGAAAGCAATTAGAATTCTCGTCTCAAACAAAATATAATCTAGATTCAACCCTAAAATGAACATACCCATGTTGCAGGTTAATAATTTCCCTCTCCTGTCTTTCGCAGTGGTCTTCCTTCGTTGGTTGTTAGCCCTTGCCCTCCTACATCTCGTTTTATGTTCCATCGGCATTGTTTTCTTCCCGGTCTCTTTCTACTTCCATCGTCTGTTTCCAGTCAGTCTCTCCTTCCATTAAGCCTGTCCTTCCAGTCAGTCTCTCTTTCCAGTCAGTCTCTCCCTCCAGTCTCTCCTTCCAGTCAGTCTCTCCTTCCAGTCAGTCTCTCCCTCCAGTCAGTCTCTCCCTCCAGTCAGTCTCTCCCTCCAGTCTCTCCTTCCAGTCAGTCTCTCCCTCCAGTCAGTCTCTCCCTCCAGTCAGTCTATCCCTCCAGTCTCTCCTTCCAGTCAGTCTCTCCCTCCAGTCAGTCTCTCCCTCCAGTCAGTCTATCCATCCAGTCAGTCTCTCCCTCCAGTCTCTCCTTCCAGTCAGTCTCTCCATCCAGTCAGTCTCTCCCTCCATTCAGTCTCTCCCTCCATTCAGTCTCTCCCTCCAGTCAGTCTCTCTCTCCAATCAGTCTCTCCTTCCAGTCAGTCTCTCCTTCCAGTCAGTCTCTCCGTCCAGTCAGTCTCTCCTTCCAGTCAGTCTCTCCTTCCAATCAGTCTCTCCGTCCAGTCAGTCTCTCCTTCCAGTCAGTCTCTCCTTCCAGTCAGTCTCTCCTTCCAGTCAGTCTCTCCTTCCAGTCAGTCTCTCCGTCCAGTCAGTCTCTCCTTCCAGTCAGTCTCTCCCTCCAGTCAGTCTCTCCTTCCAGTCAGTCTCTCCGTCCAGTCAGTCTCTCCTCCAGTCAGTCTCTCCTTCCAGTCAGTCTCTCCTTCCAGTCAGTCTCTCCTTCCAGTCAGTCTCTCCTTCCAATCAGTCTCTCCGTCCAATCAGTCTCTCCTTCCAGTCAGTCTCTCCTTCCAGTCAGTCTCTCCGTCCAGTCAGTCTCTCCCTCCAGTCAGTCTCTCCTTCCAGTCAGTCTCTCCATCCAGTCAGTCTCTCCTTCCAGTCAGTCTCTCCTTCCAGTCAGTCTCTCCCTCCAGTCAGTCTCTCCTTCCAGTCAGTCTCTCCGTCCAGTCAGTCTCTCCTTCCAGTCAGTCTCTCCTTCCAGTCAGTCTCTCCTTGCATTTATACCATGTGCATTATCTGTCAAGAGCTGATAAAAATCATGAGACACAGGGCAAGATATTCAGATAAAAACAATTCTACGACATATATAGATGCATTGATCTGTGAATGTTGTAAATAAGTCATCAGTTCAGTTGTATTGTGCTCAGGAACATTAGGTTCTGAGGAAAAACATCATTTAACAATATACATAATATTAAGATGGCAAAATACACTGCTGATATGAACGAATGTGATGAAAACTCACTCACCGTTCTAACGTAGCTTACAGCCAGTTCAAAGAGTATGCCTGTAACACAGAAACACACCAAAGGTATGTTATTGTGTTTCATGAAGGTTTCCTAGTCCTTCCCATAGTGTCTACTATTTATTTCTGTAACATCATCAGTGACTTAATATGTAGAAGTTATAACCCAAACACAAAACAATTAAAATGACTTCATTATTTTCTCTTGAAGCTGAGACTTCACTGATGGTTTCATAAACTTTCACTATGTATGTGGCAAGTAATCATTTCATCGTTGTAATACATTATGTAATGTTCTGCCTAGCACCCAGGTCCTGCCAGCTTACTAACATGGCTGCCACAAATGAAATGCCCTCTGACATTCTGTCATATTTTGCTTTGAATATTTTTGGTTGGAAACTTTGAACTTGCAACAAAAACAAAAGTCAAAATTGTTCTAGTAAAACCATTATCTAAGAGAAGATGTAGAGATCTTCTACTAACCGAGATTTGTGTGCGAGGTGTTTGTTCGTATGAAACATTCTCCGTATTCCAAACTCCTCATGATGTCCGAGATCTGTGAAAAAAACAAACACTAATTAGTTAACAACAAATATGACTTATGTGTTTATGAAATGTAGATTGCTTCAAAAATTTACTGCTTTTTACACAGGCTGAGCCAAAATGTATCAAACAGTTTCTCTGACGATTTTATCACGACAACATATTTGCATAAACATATAAATCTGAATTAATACTGGCACAAAGTCGAACTACAGAGGCAGCATTAAACAAAAACAAAGTATTAACAATACTGTTACCTTCCTGTTGAAGTTCCACGTTTTCTCGTCTTTATCGACAGTTGCAACTTTGATGGTGTGCATATTACTGAGTACCTGCGACAAAAAGAGACATTTCACTGTACAATTATATGCAGTGGTATAATTGATAGAACATCTCGCCTTAATGCTGCAACAACATAACATTTTTGTACACCTACATAATATTACGGTAGCATTTACTTTTTAATGACACGGACCTTTTATTTGACATACCGAACTACTAATTTTGTATGAACTTGCCTGAATTTGTTTTACTTATTTTCACCTTGATAGCATCACGAGTGGAACACACCACAATACAGAGCATTGTTCAAATGGTTTAATTGTTATTACTAGTAATAAACATCGCAGTAACCTATGCCTACGTCAAATGACTTCTACTAAAGCCAGGGTAAACAAACCAAGAAGGTACAACGTAGGTCAGGGTGAGTGTATTTGAGCAGTGAAGATGTTGTGCTTACATTTGTGCCATCAAACAGACATATGCGGACGTGTCGACTCGTCACATCAATACCTGCCAAGGAAACAACCAACACCTGTATACGACACCGGAGTGAACACTTCACTAACCAAAAACAGGGAAGCACAAATACTACCATACTATATTTTATCTTTGAGACACATCCATGCAACATCTGCCCGTATAACGTAGTTTTACCGGTGCTTGTTATTAATTGATTGCAATTTAAGCATAGTTTGCACAAGTAATTTAACCATTACATATTTCTGGGATGAGTCATCCATACCTGGCATGTAAGTACATAATCATTATTATGCATATGTTGTCACGCAAACAGAAAAACACAGATGTACTTGAATGGATAGGTGGACAAACATCTGAATAAACATGAATAGAGTTATAAAGCTAACGTGACCGAGAGATGAAGTTACACCCCTACCAGGGGACACTGATCTTGTTAATACACAAGAGTTAACGAGATTGATTAATGTTGATGGGATTGATCTTGTTCCCACTTATACCATTCAGGTGCACTGTCGTGAACTGGTCGTTGTATGCAAATGCAGCTCTCCGACATGACATATTATAATAATAATTACAATAATAGTAATAATGGTGTGTACATATATCAGAAAAAACATTTATCCTTGTTAGTATTTGAAAGTGAAAGTGAAAGTAGACTCACCTGCCCCTGGCAGTGGCATCTGCCTCACGTTGACCAACGTCACGATCCTCTGAGTTGTCACTGGGATACTGCGGATCTGAGACAGATATCTCAATGAATCAAACATATGCCTTCCTCCACCAAGACATGTGCTTCACTCCACCAAGACATGTGCTTCACTCAACCAAGACATGTGCTTCACTCCACCAAGACATGTGCTTCACTCAACCAAGACATGTACTTCACTCAACCAAGACATGTGCTTCACTCAACCAAGACATGTGCTTCACTCAACCAAGACATGTGCTTCACTCAACCAAGACATGTGCTTCACTCAACCAACACATGTGCTTCACTCAATCAAGACATGTGCTTCACTCAACCAAGACATGTGCTTCACTCCACCAAGACATGTGCTTCACTCCACCAAGACATGTGCTTCACTCCACCAAGACATGTGCTTCACTCAACCAAGACATGTGCTTCACTCAACCAAGACATGTGCTTCACTCAACCAAGACATGTGCTTCACTCAACCAACACATGTGCTTCACTCAATCAAGACATGTGCTTCACTCAACCAAGACATGTGCTTCACTCCACCAACACATGTGCTTCACTCAATCAAGACATGTGCTTCACTCAACCAAGACATGTGCTTCACTCAACCAAGACATGTGCTTCACTCAACCAAGACATGTGCTTCACTCAACCAAGACATGTGCTTCACTCCACCAAGACATGTGCTTCACTCAACCAAGACATGTAGCTTCACTCAACCAAGACATGTGCTTCACTCAACCAAGACATGTGCTTCACTCAACCAAGACATGTGCTTCACTCAACCAAGACATGTGCTTCACTCCACCAAGACATGTGCTTCACTCCACCAACACATGTGCTTCACTCAATCAAGACATGTGCTTCACTCAACCAAGACATGTGCTTCACTCAACCAAGACATGTGCTTCACTCAACCAAGACATGTGCTTCACTCAACCAAGACATGTGCTTCACTCAACCAAGACATGTGCTTCACTCAACCAAGACATGTGCTTCACTCAACCAAGACATGTGCTTCACTCAACCAAGACATGTGCTTCACTCAACCAAGACATGTGCTTCACTCAACCAAGACATGTGCTTCACTCAACCAAGACATGTGCTTCACTCAACCAAGACATGTGCTTCACTCAACCAAGACATGTGCTTCACTCAACCAAGACATGTGCTTCACTCAACCAAGACATGTGCTTCACTCAACCAAGACATGTGCTTCACTCAACCAAGACATGTGCTTCACTCAACCAAGACATGTGCTTCACTCAACCAAGACATGTGCTTCACTCAACCAAGACATGTGCTTCACTCAACCAAGACCTGTGCTTCACTCAACCAAGACATGCGTTTCACTCAACCAAGACCTGTGCTTCACTCAACCAAGACAGACATGCCTCACCCTGTTTGTGTTGTGGTTGATGAAGAGGTCCCTGTACCCAACGTTGGAGGCACTCAGCTTTGGGGTGAGGTAACCTTTCAACGAATGCTGCCCTGTAAACAGGAAACAGCAAACTGTGACGGTCTCTTTGTTTGTACACATCTGACACAAATAGCAATGTTGTACATCTCAATGGGGGGGGGGACTGTGAATCAGACATAGTCAAACATATCACAAGTTTATTTCTAATGTAACACTTACTAGCACAACCATGTTTTCCTGTTGTCTAATTAATTTCTCTACCAGTGTTCATGCAAGTTTGCAAAGTTTAAAAATGTCTATCCGAGTAAGCCAGCAGTGCACGGGGGAAAACAGAAGTCACTGTGCTGAAATGTTTGAAAATTGCGATCCACGAGGTCCCAGCCCTGCATAAATATGATAACAGAATTGTAATTGCTTCCCAGAATTATGTCGCACTGTCACGCCATGATGCAACAAAATGTTAACGTGTGGCAGAATCCGTGCAAGACCTTGTGAAATATTGAGCCTAGCATGTTCTCCATCCCAGACACATGTTTAAGAAGTCTAAAGTTATGAACCATCCAAGTGAGCATGCTCATCGTGTACACAAATTATTTCAGTACGATACATGCAAAACTGACGGAGATGTGAGTCGACCAACAGACAGAGAAACACTGTTTTCTAACAGACATTAAATGCTGTATATGGTTTAGCTGCCACCACATGTCATGGTGAATATACTTAATAGCATATGAAACATAAGTGAATGTAAAAAGATGCCAACATCCATCAGATGCTCCACTCCATGTTTTGTCGGAGGGCCGGGGTTAAGCCAATACTAAACCCATCAAGTTTTTTTGATGGTGAACTTAGTGGACTGGTCATCCCTGGCGTTCTAGATACTCACCGTGCTGCTGCAGCTTGGCCAAGGTGGACACCCGGAAGCCTGCTGGGACTGCCCCCATTGCCTGAAGCACGTCTGTGACACTTGTCTATAACAAGAGACAAATGACTGACAGCTGTCACTCAAGATCAGGTCTGAGTAATTAAAAACCATTAAACAGAACACCAGGATCATTTGATAAACTATCGGTATATTAATGACCACATAAACATTATGAATGTCACGGCGCTGAAATGTTTGAAAATTGTGACGTGATGTTATAACTTGAGTTACTTATAATTTATGATAATAATAATTATACGAATGTATATATTTTAGTAGGGTATTTCCTTAGTAATTATGACATGCGTGAAATCACAACCCCTACTCATCTCTTATCAGTAGGATTTTGTTACAGCTAACCAGAAGTCTCTGTAACTGTGTACGGTGGAAAGCGAACCACCTTGAGTACAACATGTGCAAGAAGGTCTGCAAGTTAGATCTTCGTTTTTAGCAGTGCTGTCTGACTGTGACTTGCTATAGTCAACACAGGTACTAATTGTTTTAGCAGCAGCAGCAGTAGCAGTTGATGAAACAGGATGTGACATAGATGGTGTATATCTTCCCTACCTCTTTCACTGTCTCCCTCACTGTTGACCACAGGTTTTTCCCACTGTTTCAACAACACAAACACAATATTCATTCAACAGTTACCAACTGATTGCAAATAAGCTATAAAATCAAGGTTACCACCCTGTGACAATCACCTCCATATGTTGTGTATTTACCATTATAATTTCCACATTTAAAACAGAACATAATTGAAAGAACTCAATTATACACAAAGATTGACCACTCAGCTTTGAATAAACATCAACAGCAAAAATGTAATTACTGGAGAACAGAGCAACAACAATGCCAAAGTTACTAAACAATTCTAACCACTATTATTTGACACAAATTCACTATAAAAAATGTTAAGTATGTAAATGCCAAGTATGGTATTTTAGTACAAAAGCATGAAGTTGATATAGCGAATGTTTATCACTAAACAATGCATGAAAGTTGACCTGGTAGGTCACGTGCATATACGAGGATGCGTGACAGAGATATTACAATTATGCACAACCATTGATGCCAGCACAGCATTGCAATTTGTCAGATTTACAATGATGAAATTAAACTATATTCTAACTACGTTAATTGGTGAGTATTCAACTTTCAGAATATGTATGATGTTTCTGTTGATAAAGTGAATTGTTGCAGCTACAGTCTTGAACAATGCTACAGACAATTTTCATATCAGTGTTCAGAGATCACGGCATCTGAGGGGTGTAGTACTGAAATGTTTATATTTTATTTATAAGGCAGTCTTTCAAGGAAAATGTGTCACCTTTTTGTAAAATGTTTCTTTGACGAAGGGCTGACTGGTTCATCTCCATCCTCCTCATCTTCCTCCTCCTCCTCCTCATCATCACCTGTCTCATCAACCTCTTCATCCTCCTCATCTTTGCAGTTCTGCAACAAAACCATCACAAGCTCATGCATGATGAAATGCTGTTGCAAATGTAACTTCTGGATTCCACATATCACGCTTTTTAGACTGATACACCTGTACCTCATTTAGTAAAAAAAATATTTATTGCTAAAATTGGTGCAAATAAATAAAATAAAATTGTCAAATACATTTACATGATGAAAGTACCAATTTTTTTTAGCTTTGCTGCATTTTATAAAACAATTCTCTACCGGTCTAAATAATGCAAATTAAAATTATATTTATTGATGCATGCTTTGCATTAAATAGTATTAAGTTCAATTGAACCACCGTAACATAGCAGCAGCTGACTTACATGGGTAACACCGGTATCACTATAAAACTGAAATAATCTGAATCTGTATGGGATTCGTCATAAGGAGCCAATATTAGGGTGTGTGCGCATGTTATTGAGTGTTTGAGCCACAGATCTGGTGGCTGAAATATCAGTTATGGTTTCAGCCTGGACCTGCGACTCATTAAGTTGGTTCCACTCAAATGTTGTTTAAAAAAAAATTATTCTTAAATTATTCAGTGTGCTGTATGTACTACAAAATATCTGGTGTTGTTGGTTGTTAGTTGTTGGACGAAATTTGAGGAAACATGGTCTGGGAGGTGACTTAGCTGAATGTGTCTTTTGTTTGTTTTTTTGGGCCACAAGAATGTTTCCGTGGGGAGAGCTGGGATAGATCCCTTAACAGTTTGGTACATAAACTTGTGTCCTTGGTCGCGTCATCTATTATCTAATGTGTCGATGTGAAGGTTGGTTAGCATGGTTGTGACAGTTCCTGATGCTCCTTAATATCCCACAACAAAATAAACCTTTAACTTATGACCCATTGTGACTTGACTGCAACATCCAGTTGTGCTAGATAGGACCATGTATTCATAAAAAAAACTGTGAAAGAATACATATTAAATTACTGAATTGAGGAAGAACCTGATTAAAAAAAAAATCACAAAACTATCCCCCACTGCTTCAGAGCTCTAACCCAGAACAACCTCTGAACAGATAACAAGATTTAACAAGATTGCCACCTAGAGAATCAACTCTAGATGGCAGGTGGACAAGGAAGCCCTTTCGCTTATCAAGAGTCCATCCTATCTATCTAAGTATACCTCACCCTTCTTAGGAATATGTTGATTTTATTTAAAAACATATTAACACTACAAGCACCTACATGGTGCATGTCTGTTTCTTTGCCTATGGCAATTCCTTCACACTTTCTGTAAACAAATGAAGTTCACGTACCCTGACATATGTGCTGGGAACAAGTCCCCGGTCTCCCTGTTCATTCATTGCATGCAGCCAGCCGTCTTCCCTGTAGGGGAGAAAATGGAAACTTTAGGTGCAGTGCAAATTACTAAAAAAGTGATTTGTGCTGTTTCAAACCCATCCAACTTAAACGTGGCGATGGACTGCAATTCTGTGCAAGCCAAAATGGACCACAAAACCAAAGTCAAATGATCAAACCATGGGTTAAGCAAATGTGTCATGTCATCAATTCAAATGAAGAATAGAAACAAGTGCTTGCAATTTCTTGAATCATCCTTGTAATATTATATTTAATGTACACTCTTTGTATTTATGTATGTACAAGATTACCATTATATACTGAATAAATCAAATCAATCCTGTAGATTGTTTAACCATTTCCATGTGCAATACCCATCTAGTGACCACACCATCTGTGACACTTCTGTACGGCAGGCCGCTATTCAGGTTTTGGCAAGTTTTGTCATTCAAAACTCACAATTATCCACTATGTGAAGCCTCTTGTTGTATATGGTGGCCAAGCTGAACAAATTACATATTTAATGGTTGTCGTAATTTATTATCGCTCACCAACAGTTTATGGAGATCATCCAAAGCTGGGTGGCCGCAATGGCGGAAGGCAGTATTTCAACCAGTGGTTTGCCATTATATGTTTTGAATGGTTTATTTTATAGTTTTTGTGAAGAAACTAAATCGAAAGATAATGTGTTTAAAACTACGACGATGTTGGTGTATTTAGCAACGAAACTGACCATGATGGTTGGAGTATTTTTTATCAATACTCAGATGCCAGTGATGATATAAGTTACAGCATGAAACTGGAGCAAGAGCAGGGTACCGTGTTGTCAGTGTAATACAGTACAGCTCATTTTACTTGTGGATTATTGTACTTTCGGAAAATATATAACATCCCTATTCATAAAATGCACATTTGGTCGTCAAATCTTGAATTGAAATGACATTGTCAACTTTGCCACACATTCACTGGGAATGCTGTACTCAGTGGTCACAGCAGATCAGTGTTGTGGGACTGAAATGGTTAAAACCAAATGAAGCATTATATTTGAACATGCTGGCATCAGTTGTTCCTATCCTCAGATGTTCCTATGGTCATACTGCTGCATGCTGCGGTACAGGCATTTAAAAAATCACCATAGACATGTGTTCAACCCCCCACAGCTATACATGGCATGAGATGTTCTACATTCCAAATGGCTATTTGTGTTGAAATATTTCACTTGCTAGGTTTTGTAACACATTTTTGTTGCATATGACACAGGTTACCAACCAAACCATCCCAAACACAATGTTTAACAGATTATGTGACTTTGCAAACACATGACATCACAGCCATGTCCCAGGCCCCCGCATTCTGTCTTGGGAAGTACACGGGTGGGAAGACTGACAAACGGGAACAGCTCCCATTTGAACCCAACTCACCGGGCACTGAGGATGGTGAGGACTTCGCCCTCCTTGAACCCGAGATCTCCCTTCTGCTCTCCCGCAAAGTCTCCCACTGCCTGGACATGGTAGTTGTCCACCTGAAACATGCACGGGAATAATAACACATCGCTAAACCAATACCCACTGATTTTTTGAAGGAATCAATAAAAAACAATAGATTAGCTCATCAGCGATTGATCCAAAAGTAAATAAAAAATTCTCACAAAGTGAGAGAGCTCTGTAATTCTACAAGGATGCTGACGTACCGTTTCTGTTTCTTCTTCTGACTCATCTGTCTCCTCTTCATCTTCCTCCTCCTCTTCCTCCTCCTCCTTCGCTCTCCTCAACTATGTCTTTCTGTCTACAACAGGCCAGGGCAGACACTGGAATGACATCTAGAAAGAAGTCTAAAGGAAGTTCCACATGTATAACATGATATCCAGCCCTTAGGACAACACAGAGTGTCTTACACTGCATCCCGACAGACACATAGCGTCTTACATCATCATAATATTTCTTGGGAAATGTTCAACCTAGCTGAAATTCTAGCACCAACTGGTACAATAAACCAAGTATCCTTTTATACAGCCAATTTAACGAGAATAAAGTAAAGTGAATGAACCTGTCCAAGAGTAAAAATGTATGCAAAATTTATGCAAGATAAAATAAATAAACATTAAATACATTAATCTATTCACACATCGAACAAAAGTTATGGAAAGTTGATGCCCTGCATCCGGACGCAATAATAATCCCTCAAGTTCTATTTGTTAACATAAGATTATAAAAAAAAAAAAATTGTAAATTGTTTTAGAACCCAACATGCCTTTGAAGTCTCACCTTATGTCCCTTTCAGGCTTTTTATTTTTGCCAACCACAGCTTCATCTTCCGTCTCCTCTTCATCTGTTACTTCTTCATCTTCACAGAAAAGTAACTTCATGTAACACAATTCTTCAGTGTAATTTATTTTAATAGAAAATATGTTAAATATCCTGAAAAAAACATGTTGAAAGAACATTTCAGGTTTAGCTCAACGGTTTTTAACCTTAATTAGTTAATTTTAGAAAAACAGTCAAAAGTAAATAATGATGAAATAAATAGGGATAAAAAAATAAAGGAGAAATAAATAATATTTATACTTGCAGGCATGTCCATATCAGTGCTGTTCACTGGCTTTGGAAGAGGACAACCATTTAATGGTGGTTAGAGACATGCAAACTGTACAATGGTTGAAGGATATTGCCTGGTACGGGTATACACATTTACATCTTACTAGTGTTAACATGAGAGACAGTCCAACAGACAATGTGATGTGCCTTGACAAGCAGATAAATGTGACTTTCGCCAGTTAAAGTGTATCTTAAAAGTTTTGAATATGGCTCATAGATTGTAGTAAGATTTGCCGATGCCAGTTGCAGACTTTACACATTTTATCAGATGTCATGTATATCTGAAATGCTGTGTTAAGAACCTCTGGTCTGTTTGTTTAGTTCTGTTTATTATTAATATTACATTATGTAAACTATTTTTAGATTTAGTATAATTTCATCATTTTGAATACGAATTAGTAAATACATTAAATTGCTAAATCTATTTCTAGTCATATTATTTTGCTGCATAATTCTGACCTGGCAACTGTCTTCGCCATTTCCCGAATGTTAGTAATTAGATAAAGACCACCATTACAAACCATCGTCAGTTTCATACTCGTCTTCATCTTCTGTTTCTTCCTGTTCCTTTGCAGCGGCTTTCGCCTTCTCTTCTTCTTCCTTCCTGGCCCTAAGTGACCAAACAACAGAACATCTTGACCATATATAACACACACTGTAAGGATGGGATGAATATTCGGTTCGTATTCAAAATTTCAAATATTCAAACGTTTTGTTGCTATTTGATTCAAAATTAAAAAATTCGCAGCTATATAAGCGAATATCGTTCGGATATTTTTCTTCATGTCCTCCTCCTTAAAATGAGTCCCTGGCGATCTTTTACTTTCTGACTTAACTATGAAAAAACTACAACCGCCAAACTACTCCTCACATATCTTGTATGTATATGTATACAAACACTAGGTTACAAAATAAAATCACTAACATTACTTAAACGAATAAACTTCACAAAACAAACTCGCATAAAATTCGCTGGCAACATCTCGACACCGTTCAGTATTCTAATTGAATTTTGAGCCACTGAATATTCTTATTAGATTTTATATTTGATTCGTATTTGAACTTTTGACGATATTTGATTCGATTCGAATGAAATTCCAGATTCGTCCCATCCTTAATACATTGTTTACACTGTACACATACACCAACAAACAACTAACCAGGCCTTAATTTATCTAAAATGCTGCAGGGAATAAATAGTACTTAATTAGGAAAATGCATAATAGGTTCAGTTGTTACCACTGGGAAAATATATTTCTACAGTCACACCATCTGGTGAGTAAATCTAATATTGCTGCAAAATGTTATTAGTGACTATTTTGGATGTTAGAAATTGCTTGTTCTGCACTGTAAATTGGTTGTGGGGTCGTTTTGACCAATGAATAAGTTACATTTTAATTTAATAGAAAAAGTTACATTTCGCATTAGCAATTTACCTAATAAATATTCATATGATTTAACCAATAAACATAAATCACCAGGAGCAGTAGTAAGTACATAGAACAGCTGTAAAATTTCTCACAAATTCCAGTGTAAATTGTGTAAAAATACATTAGCAACATAGGTGTCAAGTAAGTTATGTAAAAATATGTCGTTCAGAAACGTAAAAACACAAAGAATCCACAATTTAACTCAGAAATATATGCATGCATCGAGATATTTCTACATACATTTCTTCTTCATCTGGAGGCATCAGTTTATCTGCGATTTTTTCCAACTCCGTCTGTAGCATGAAATAAACATTGTGTATAATCAAGTCCCACGACAGAGTGCAGAGGGAATTAATGGGATCGTTTCCAATACTACAGCGATGTTATTATAACTACTGCGATTAGTCACAGTAGCACTATGTACTAGCGCGTACCTAAACAGCCATCACACATCATAGCATGGAAGCAATTGAATAAAACCGGTGAATATCTTAATAGTGAGCTGTGGGTGTCGCTGCCTGGTAAATGTTGGGGTTAGATCGGTAAAGTATGCAAAAATACCAAACAAAATTCAAAGATATTGTATAAATGTATATTTATGGCACAAGTAGCTGTGCTGGCAGCTGACCCATCTATCAACTGACACTTCCTGCTGATAGTTCAATGTAATCAACACTGATAGTTACACTTTACGACTGATAATACACTGATTGTCATAACACACTGATACGTTTGATGTATTGCTGCCTGCAACACTTCTACATTTCACCTGCCAATTCTACTTCACAGGAGGCACACAAAATTGCTGATTGAATGGAATTTGGCAGCATTTATGTACAACTCATGAACCAACAGAGTTATCCATGCATTTGATCATTCAGATGAGCAAATTATGTTTGAGTTAGCATATGGACTGTAAAATTCCACCTAAAAACAAAACAAACGGGTTAATTTCCCTACAGCTGTGCAATGTTGTTGTACCTTCAGATGTTGCAATCTGTTGATTTCATCCCGTTTCCTTTGGTCAAACTCAGCCACCTTCTCTGGTTCATCTCGCTAATAACAACAACAACAACAACAACATGTACTCAATGCTATTAATTCTAGTCACATTTCTGAGTAACAATTAAATATACAGAAAGCTGTTTTTTTTTAAACTAATGATCATCTATGATCGCAGCAGAAGTGGAAATACATAATGATATTTGCTGATAGCTTAAGCATAATTTTGCTAGAAGTTAATACAGATTCATTAAATTCCAATGTAGTCATCAGATTATCTGACACCACACTTGGATACAATAAATATATGATGCCCGGAATGTGCTACACACAGAGATGCAGAATGAAGTATTCCTGCTCAGCTTTAGTTGTGATGTAAATTTTGACAGGTTAACTTCAACGCAAGTCATGTAAAATTATCCACCTGAACAATCAATGGTTTACAGTTTGAAACAAACACAGAAAACATGTGTAATTTTCAAATAACACCAGACATACATTCAGTGTCATTTTGCAATTAGTAACATACACAGACACATCACTTACTTCTTCAAGCTTGTCTGCCTTGTCCAATAGCTCCTCCACTGTTGTTTTCTCTCTGAGACATCTGCAACATCACCAATGCCAATATCATGTGTCAACATTAACTACAATACAATAACCTTTAATAGAGGACATTCTTGTGGTAGATATTCACATAACAGAACATGACACAATGATATTAATATTGATTTTGCTTATAATAGTAGTGCGCCCCATCATATCCCCCATCCTCCCCGATCCACTGATACAATGGTATCATAATTTGTAAAGCGCTACCGCCTTGTTGTATAAATGGAATTAAACATTATTAAACTGGAATTAAACATATACTGTGGGCAAAATCTACGAATCTGCACTTGACCAGCTCTGTGTTAAACTGGTCAACACTGAGGAAAGAATGTCCTCTGTTTATTGCTGTAACAGTTCTGTAAACTAAATACAACATTGACTTATATATAAGTATTTGAACATATGATTAAAAGACTGGGGATATAACATCGCGTTGTGTTAGACATAACAGGTTAATCAGATTTTGGAGGAAATTATGTCATATTTTATGGCTTCATTTGCAATTAATTAGTGTGTGTATATAAACTGTGTATGTGAGCATGTGTATGAGTACCGGTAAGCATTATGAGTTGTCTGAGTTGATTATATGTACGTCTACTGAAAATATAAGTGTTGAAAGAACTGATTGTAATCCTTGTGGAACTGAATAGGACTCAGCGAATATCTACCTTTTCTGCAGAATTATGATTAGGCTCAATCATACATAGTTTATCAGAATTATCTAATCAATACTAAATAAAAAAAATACACAAACAAGCAAGAGCTTTATAATAGATACTTGATAAGATTGATTATCATAAAATGTTTAAACAATGATCAGAGAAATATTTTTGCAGATAGCTATGTTTGTGTCATATATGTAATACAGAAAAGTACAGCTTTGAATTTCACCTTCAAGTCACGCAAAACATGTGGTTAGTACAATTGTAACAACTAGGCACAAACACACGACAAACACTGCACCGTCCTACCTGCTGTGTAAACTGGTAATGTCTTTCTTGCTGAGCTTCCCTTTTTCAAATTTTGGAAACTTGCCTTGTGCCTCTTTGATGAATTTATCCACCTATTGAAACCATAAATAAAAAGAGTTATGGTTTATTCAATAGAATTCACTTCCACAGAACTCATTTGTGAAATTATGTTGCAGAAAACTTTCTATGAAGTAAAATTGAAAAAAATCTAATATATTTAATGGGCAATGGTTCACCATATGCTATGATGCTCTCCCTTTATCTTGTGAGATCTTTCCAATGATCTCTGTGCAAGACTTACGAGAATTGAGCATGACTTCCAAGACAGTTATGTGTGAATATCTCCATTAACCGGTTTTCATTATTTGAAACTGCACATTCGCAGAGCAGTGATGCAACTGCTCTGTGAATTAGGGAAAGAACTTTTGACTAGCTGCTATGCATGATGTCATAGTTTCATAAATGCATATTACATATCTATCACATGTGTGAATATACATAAATTTTGATATATTACATCTATTTTCAAACCTTCAACAAGCAGCTCTGTGAATAAAGGAATTTCCCTAATTTGCAGAGCAGTGACGTCAGTTTTTTAATCCACGGTATTGAAAATTTCTGACATTAATTATATAGCCGCCATTCACACGTCATGTATAAAATTTGTGAAAATGACATCTCTTTCTCCTACAAACCAGTCTCTACCCTGACACCCCTTCATTTTTGCTTGAATCAGCCACCGATTGCCATTGTTGACACCTCTTGGATGAATTACACATGTGTGCATACGCACCTGGTCACTGTCTTGACAAATATTGCTATGTTACCTGTGTTACCATACTATGCAGATATATCATTTCCATTCAACCAGTCCTACATTTAGTGCTTCCAGAAATTTATACAAAATGCACAACGGTGTTCCTTTAAGCTGGACTACAACGGGCAATAACAAAGGAATCCATTTGGTGGTATGTCCCCTTGTGCCACTGTGACAATGACATTAATTGTGCTGGGTCCCGGATGATTCGGCCTAAAACAGATTCGGCCCAGGATGATTCGGACACTCTAACCTACTCAGACGGATGATTCGGCCCACCGTGTTAAAACTCAGAAGTGCCGTTACGGATAATTTGGCTCACTGTACACAAGTAGCAGAAATCTAAAGACGGATGATTCGGCCCACATTTTGTTGTATGGGAAATCGCAGCATATACGCAGAACACTCAATACGTGGTTGTTTGTGGGTTTCTTGTTTAATGTGTAATGTATAATGTAGTAACAAATTAATGTAATAAATGTAGTATGATGAGCTGTATGTCAGTTGGATGATGATGGGCATTACCATGTTTATGTATTTGTATATATACATGTATATACATATATATATATATATATATATTTATATAAGTGTATATTATTTAAATTATAGCGGCAAATAACATAGGCAAATTACCTCCCTAATGTGTATAATTAAATATTAATTTTGGGCAAATAATAGTCAAATAATAATATTAATATATATTATATATAATACGCAATGAAATGACACACAACGCAAATAATATGCAAGTTGAATAAGGTTGCATAATTTCCCGATTATTAATCCAGAAATAATACCAAAATTCCCTGAATTTTGCAAATAATAGTCAAATAATAATATCAATATACATACATATATATTACATATATAATACGCAATGGAATGATACGCAATGCAAATAATACGCAAGTCGAATAAGGTCATAAAATTTCCCGAATATTAACTAAGAAATAATAAAACAATATTAATATATAATTATTATCTATAATATGTAATGAAATGACAGGCAAAATGTCCTGAATATTAATCAAATAATATTTTTTTTTATAATACGCAACATCCGAATAATAAGCAAAGTGTCGGCAAAGAATACACAAGTAAGTCGAAGCAGATCACAAAATTTCTTGAATAATGATGCAGAAATAATAAAAAAATGATATATAATACGCAAGTCAAAGCACGGGGTCATCAACGACTTGACGATATCTCTCAACATCAGGACAGACGATTCGGCCAATGTAGCTCGCCGGCACACGTTGCATGCAGGTACAGGTGATTCGGCTCATGCGAGCATAAGCATGCCGAACTTCAATGATTGCAGGAACGGATTGGACTGAATCTGTTTTGGGCCGAATCATCCGCCTCCCATTGTGCCTTTGTTGAGCGCTGGTGCCGGGCTTGAGCCTTGACTGGTCCTCCGAGTTTGGACAGAACTATCATTCTCATGACAATTAACATATCTTAATCTTTCATTTATAGGTTCTTTTGTTCAGTTCTGGCCAACAATCCTAGGGAAAACGTACAGCCTACGAATATGAGTGTCGCTGTTGTGTTAGTGTGCAAGTCTACCAAGTCAATCACTTAGTCTCAGTGACTGACAGTGTGCAATATAACTGCCGCAACTAAACTGTGAGTTACACCTCACCTTTTTCTTCAATACATCCCCTTCTTTTTGCACTGAACGCATTTTGCTTTCTGGTTTCTTGGGCATGTTAAATATTCAAAAAGACAAAGATAATATGACCAAAAACAGCAACTGAACTGAAATATTATTAATAAAATTTGCTCGGACTTGTTGTCGCATCCGGCGCCAGTGAAAACATTACAGTCTCGCACTGAAATCTGTGTTCCGCCGATTGGAATTAATTCAATATATTTGTTGTCTTATCCATTATTTCATTGAAATTATTGCATAGTGAATATATTTGATTCGCGTAGTTAATGTTTCACTGATTATCTGAAATAATTGAACAAATAACACGGGCAAACTTGTTACGGTCGGTTTAATTTCAACAAGTGGCGGCATCTAGCGAGGGCTACCTAGCGAAAAGGTGGGGAAATCGCACGGCGAGAGGTGCGCCTTCAATAGTTCAAAGCCAGTAATGGCTCACGTAACTTTATAGTTACTGAGTGCTACTCGAATTTCACGTGCCTTGCGCTGGTAAGAAATCGCTGACGGTAGTTTGCAGTAGATGTCAGATATTATGTTCTCGTTGATCCATATATGTTCCATGTATACTATTATTTGATTATATTGATAACAAACCGTGACGTAATTCATTGGCAACTATTCGCACTGACCAATAGCATGTGTACTACTGTGATGCGGAAGTAAAGTTATACGTTTGGAACACAAGCAACAACAGAATTATCTTAATTAACATGTGCGTAGACTGGACGTATGCAATATAACTGTGTTTTATAGCAACTACTTTAAGACGTACGTCTGCAGAAATTATCAATACTATTAAGATATAATATTAACTGGCACTGCCATTGGTAATCTGTTTACTTCCTGGTCGCACATTGACCTACTGCCCAACGATAGCATTTGCAGTTGCACACTGTTGTGTTAATTGCATGTGAGTGAGTACATAGTTTACACTGCAACAATGCTATGTTTTATTAACGTTTGTTACCGGGTAAAGCCTTCGATTAAAGACTGATTCTTCTATAGACAATTGACGGATAGGGGAAGGTGGGGCATGTTGAACAACTGATTACATTCGCATAACATACTTATTATTATTGACGATACTATTTTTGCGATTTAAGAACTACTACACCAACACACCTCTGAACTTGTATTTTGATTTCATTATCGGGCTGGTAAGAAAATAATGAAATACTTGAAGTGGCCGCAATAATTTTTTTTTTAATGATTCCTAAAAAAATTCTGTTACATTTTTGCGTACAATTCTTACTCATAAATGCAGAGCTCTGTCTAACTGTTCTGTTGTATTTGTTGTTGTTTTCCTTGTTCCATGTAGAACAGAGGTAACGGTCATGTACCACTGTAGCGCTTACCTTTTTCCGGCGTTATAAAAGTTCTGGTTGACGTTTCTGCGCATGCGCGATAAATGTAAAATCACCAATGTCTAGCGAAACGACAAAGCATTTATGGTATAAATACTACGGGCTAATCGTTAGGACGTATATAACATCTCAGCAAAGTTATTTGTCTCAAATTAACACGAGGCGAACAAGTTTTGAGACATGTTTTGAGAGAAAGCTCAAATCACGTGACTGTAGTGCGCCGTAATCCGTGCCAGTGATTTAAACAAATGTAATATTTTAATGTATTGAACGACATTTTAAGCAACTCTTCACAGTAATCACCACAGGAGAGTTAACGAACAGTCCGTGGCATTTATAAAAAAAATGCTTTGGCGTTTCGGTGAACATAGATGATTGAATTTTTATCGCGCATGCGCAGAAACGTCAATCGGAACGTTTATAACGACCTGAAAAATGTAAGCGCGACACCGTATTGCCAGATCTCACCCTGTGTCCTTTCTTGCCAACTTAATTAGGAGCATAGCTCCAAGCTTAATGAAGTAACTAAACACCTATTGGAAGGCACTAAACATTCAACATGCATGTTGTAGTAATACAAAAATCAATATTAAATAAAAAATAAAGGTGGCACCTTCGCTTTGTAGGTTGTTGAAATATTCAATATCGTTGTTCACACGGGATATGTTGGAGAACTAAGGACACCATGGGTGCTGCCACTAAACCAAAGAAGAAGAAACCGAAAGTGTCGCTCACAGATCCGGGAATAAAAACAAAGGAAAAATTTCCGTTTCTGATTTCTCACAGCAAAACTATAAGCCTTGTGTGGGGTATTATAACATGTATAAGTAAGTTGAATGGTTTTGTTTAATGGATATATATGTAAAAGTTGCCATTTCAGGTGGTTGTTAGTAAATAGAACCTTTATGATCCCATGGGGTGGGTGTCACAAGAGGGAGTTCAACATTTTTTGTAAATGTTTTATGTGGAGTTGTAAGGCAGGCTCAATAGCAAGGCGATAATTTATTTTTCACATCATCGCAACAATAATAATGTCATTAACAAATCATGAAGAAATGTTGTGGAAGTTGTAAATTGTCGTTTGAAAACATAGGATTTGAATCGTGGCAGGTCGCACACAAGAACGCGACTTCCATTCGTTTTTTTATGCGGTGGCGTTCTAAAATAATGTCGTCTACACAATAATATGTAATTGTGTGAATGCAGGCGTTGTGAATTTGAGAGGCAATGTCACGTCGACTTAATGAATACACAATTCTTAACTTTTAGAAGCTATGTCGGTTCTTGTAAGGATCGTCAACGGTTCCGCATGGATTGGTTTGTATTCTGCAATTTCTACAACTCTCAGTTTCGTTTTTCAGTACTTTGGACATTGACAGTAAAAATGATGTACAACATTAAAAAGCATAAGTGGACGGCATATTACATGTTGTAAGTATCATAATTGTGTCCTTTAGCATGCATTATGTCCTATTGGTTACGAGCGGATTGTATTTATTTCACGTAATACTAAAAAACATTATACTTTAGTTATAGTGTAATTACTGAGTATGGCTCTTGCCCATCCAGATAATATCTTCATTATCTAAGGGAATTTCTTTCCAAATAACCTCTTTCACATTATGCCTAATGATAACATTATATTTTTATATTTAGATGTATGGTTGTCGGGATTATTTTATAAAGATATATTTAAAATCGTTTTACTAAAACAATAAAAATATGCCCGATAGTTTTGTTATTAGTCATTAGTCCTTACATTTGAAGCAGCACTAGAACACAATGTATATATTTGTTTAGTACGAAGTTGGAGAGATACAGTTTACTGTAAGTCTATCTGTAAATATATTATTTTACAGGTTAGCTACTTTGATTGTGACCATTTTTGAGTTGATTGGGATCATCCTTCGTGCAGTTCCAAACGAGTGGGTATCTACATCAAGTTTGTCATTTTATAGTATTAGTTACATACAATGCTAATTACTAACAATACTTAAAACATTACTGTGTGGAAACAACTATTCAACAAATGCTTACATATTTACTCGTGTCATCCACTTAATGTGTTGTTTCCACCGATTTCTGTCTGCCATCGTGACAACCAAATAAATGGATCTTAGACCGCTCTCCCTCTCATCTCAATGGCGCCTCTCAGAAACATATTACTGAACATTGTGAATAGGAAGTTTGCGGTGTCATCATACATATGAACAAAATTATTGTCAATACCTTTTTAAATACAGCTACATAACTTTATATAGTACATACTGAACGGAACTATTAACTATATAGAACTGCAGTGTGCGTGCGTGTGTGCGTGCGTGTCTGCATGTGTATCTGTGTGTGCAAACTGTAGTTGTTTCTTGTATTTACGACACAGTGTCGCCAAGTGTTCGGTGCTGCGATTTGTTGACGAATGGAAAAAGACCGTGTTCTATTTGGTGGTGGCTCTCCCTTGCTTTGTCCCAGGGATTGTAGGATGGATTGCAGTCTTTTGTGGTAAGTTACATGGTGCCATACTGCAGTCATAGTAAGTTCTCTATTATAGATTAGATAGCTTGAAAGAATGCAGCTCCTTCTTACGTTTGTTGACAACCGTCGGTCGCGCAAGTGGATTGCGGCTAACGTGTCTGCTCTGTCTGTGGCGCCAATCTGAATATAGAATGCTTGCATTGCTGCCTTTGTTGGCATTATATTATTGTCTATTGCCTATCCGGCATCTTCTCACAGACCATGCTTATAACATGCAAACCGTTGAACCAGCTGGCTCCTTGCATTCTGCAAGCATGGCCCAGGCGTCGGAATGATGATTATGTTATTGTGGAAGGACGCAAGACACGTGCGGATCATTTTTAAGGATAAGTTAACACCCTGCGACATTATCTACGAACGCAAAGCAATTGGCTTAGATTGTCAGTCCTCTATATCTATCTCCGTCGCTTCGATACTACCAAGTGAATTGTTTTAAGATTATGATCTGAAGTCCCTGTCTGACATACGGATGTCACGACTTAAATGGCGAGGTCTAGTAATTTGTAAGCAGACGCTGCATTTGGTGCATATGACGTGTACTGCGTGGTCATATGATGATGTCATTATAAAATCTGGAGACAGTGCTTATTATCACATAAGATGGTAAGCGAAACGAATGGAAAGTATTACCCGATTGTTGTAATAATGTAAGTTTCAACGTGTTATAGTATGTAATTATACAATAAGTGACAACGGCGCACTACACAGGTCACGCAATTGGTTTTAGATTCTTGATAAATTTATGGCTTCTTAATTGTGTACAATTCAGTTGTAAGATTTCGCGGTCAGTTTACCTCTCTTTGTGACCACAGAAAAAACCACAAACAGATTGTGAGATAAATAAAAATATCATTCACTGTCCCGTCTTGTTTAACGGACCCGAGTCGTGTGTGTGTCCGTGATGCAGGTCTCCTGATCGTCAGCCTCGCCGCCACGTATCTTCTCAGCACATTCAAGCATTGCGAGTGTCTGCGCAAGAAGAAGAAGTCACTACCACCGAAAGTGGAAAGACCAGCGCCGCGACAGCGCCACCGGCCAGTAACTATCGTCGAAATGAGGTCGTCGCCGACGGCCAAGTTGGTCCACCACGAGGTGCAGTCGCCTTCCGACGAGTTCAGCCCAGCAGGAGTTGCATACGACCAGACGGGACACACGACGGCGGTTCAGCCGGCGCGCGAGGACGGGGCTGGCTACGCCTACACGAAGTCACTGCCGTCGAGCGGACGAGCCTCCCCGACGCCGTCCATCGCGGAGCAGGACTGGTACCGGGCTGATTCGTACAGAGTCCCCATGACGCCGTCTGTCGCCTCAGACCCGAGGTCTATAATGATGCTGAGTCGTCAGTGAAGGGGACAAACTTAATGTTTGCGTAATCATCGGAACAACTGTATACATACACATGTGAACCGCTTATTGTTTAGGAGGCTGAACCCCCAATATATATATATATATATATATATATATATATATATATATATATATATAGAATGGGAGAAGTATGGGTTTATATTTAATCACCCAGTATTAATTGCAGACATAGTTTTTTTGGTGAGCAGCTACAGGGTGCAGTTGGACGATTTTTTGTGAATCCGAACGGGTGATGGATTAAAATGTTCTGAGGAGCCTCAGATGACATGGGTGCAGTTGAAGGTTTTTGTCATCTTCAAACTTACGTTGCGTTTTTGTGATCTTCAAGCTGAAGTTGAGTTTTTGTGAGCTTCCTTCTGAGAATGCAGTTCGAGGTGTGTTGGGGTGCCGTTGGAGTTATGGTGAGCGATCCTAAGTTCTGTCCCTAAGATCATCAAGTAGTGACGCCTATGAATACAATAGCATTTTGTCTCATAGAACCTAACACATAGTGACTACAACATAATTCACGCACATGCATGCTTGCTTGCTTTATATTCAGCATTATGCCATGTGTAATATAAAGTGATATTACAATGATATCCATAGTGTGACTATGGTATATATTATATAATGAACACATGAAATGACACATATATTATGTAATTAACTGGTAAAATGACTCAGTAAAACTGAAAGTAATTTTTTATTACTTTTATTAAAGCATTGTTATTTCGAATAAAATCAACCTTTTAATTGTGGTTTCAGTCATTTGAATAGAGAACCTTTGCTTACGCAACTATGACCTCAGCATTTCTACTTTAAAGTATTTGCATTGTATACTTTGATTAATGGTATCCCCAGTGATGTCAAAAACCAACATTTTCTTGGCCATGGTTACGGTAATATTCGTTCGTTCGTTCGTTCGTTCGTTCGTTCGTTCGTTCGTTCGTTCGTTCGTTCGTTCGTTCGTTCGTTCGTTCGTTCGTTCGTTCGTTCGTTCGTTCGTTCGTTCGTTCGTTCGTTCGTTCGTTCGTTCGTTCGTTCGTTCGTTCGTTCGTTCGTTCGTTCGTTCGTTCGTTCGTTCGTTCGTTCGTTCGTTCGTTCGTCGTCGTTCGTTCGTTCGTTCGTTCGTTCGTTCGTTCGTTCGTTCGTTCGTTCGTTCGTCGTTCGTGCGTCGTCGTTCGTTGCGTCGTTCGTTCGTTCGTTCGTTCGTCGTTCGTTCGTCCGTCGTCCGTCCGTCCGTCCGCGTGCGTCGCGCTGCGTGCGCTGCCGCCCGCTCGCCCGCCCGCCCGCCCGCCCGCCCGCCCGCCCGCCCGCCCGCCCGCCCGCCCGCCCGCCCGCCCGCCCGCCCGCCCGCCCGCCCGCCCGCCGTCCGCCCGCCCTCCCTCCTTTAAACGTATTGCCCATCAATAAAATATCGTCTCCATAGCTTATTCCCTATAGATAAGCACTACTTAGTATGCACTTTCTAACACATTGACGCTGTCCATGCGATTCAGTTTATGTGTTTTTAAATTGGTTATTCATGTTAACAGCTGACATAAGTTTAATTACTACAGTTGATAATAAGTATCCATCAACAACAGTCCACCTACAATTGTTTTCATGCACAGGCCGTGAAAACAGTTATTAAACATGGATAGACAGTTTACTTAGCGGGCACAAGTAATCACAAAAAGATGAACCAGTACATGACGCTGGACGTGATTGGCATGTTCACAAGTCCAAGCTCCTCAGCCAGATGTACTGATGCCAGAACAAAGGTCGTCCCATACAAGACGCAACACAGCCCAGACATGGCGGCCAGACCCACGTAATGCTTGACGAATGAAAAAAAACAGTACACGACACCATTGGCAAGCGTCGCTGACTGGTAAATGTGTTTATTTTTTACAAAGTCCATGTCCGCAAAACAGCCGATTAAGACGCGGGAAACACCACCGCAAATACCCAACAGGGAGAGCAGAAATCCGGCATTGAACATGGAATTACCAATATCGGTGGCATGCGAAAAAAGCACCGTTACGCAGCTAGAATAGCCACCCTCAGAACTAGGCAGTGTCAATGGGTAAATGTACGGAGCGGATTCTTCAGTATGTTCCATTGAATAGATGGTTTTCCCGTCTGTATCTTGTTGGGTCTACATTTGTATATTTCACACAGCAAACAGGAGGCCACAACATCTACGTATTGATGGTTACTGCGCACAGGCGGTAGCGCGTTACCCAGTCGATGTCAGTACTTCCAATAATGTTTATTGGAGACAGAGGCTTTGCCTCAGCCATATTTTATATTCATATATACATATGTATTTACTCATTATGAGAACGTGTTCATGTTTATTTGTAAGTTTACCTAAACATACGTTCTCACTGTACTTTACAATCTAGCCTTGCATAAGTTGATGTCAAACATATATTTTAAATTTACGAGTTAACACATTAAGTATCATTATCATTTCAACTTGACTCTTAGTGCCAAGTTATCAATATCATTCATTCTCCAGATCATAGTTATTATTACGTGTTGAATTGTCATGTTATTTTTAATTGTCTACCTTTCATATTGTATTCTCTATTTATTAATTATTAATATTATCAGTTATGTATGTCTTGAAATATAAGCTAAATTTTCTATACATGATTTTGTCTACATTTAATGCAGTTAAATATACTGTACGTTCACATTGTACTTTACAAACTAGCC
>JAODUO010000562.1:0-15000 GCA_025642075.2 Ridgeia piscesae
AACATAGTTGGATGGAAGGCTTAAATATATAAAATTGTCAGTTAGAAGTAATAATTTATAAACAAGAAAGAATATAATATAGTAAGGGACACAATTCTAGGAGTTGTAACTTGATAACAATGTTATCTCTATCTGACCAGTGGTTGTGCTATATTCATAGTCAGCTTATGTTATCTGTATGGGAAAGTAAGAGACTTTGAATTCAGTTGGTGATATGGATCCACCAATGAAAAGCAACATAAATTGGTTCATCACAATGGACAGGGTTACATTATTTTACTGTTTACATTATCTTGTAAAAACCCTGTAACACGTACAAACTTTCACTACTTTTACACACCTGTTCATGAACGCTTATCACCTGTTTCCCTCCTTTCTCAACGTAGTTGTCCACATCCTCTTCCACGAATGTTGGAATGTGAATGTCTTCTTCCCTGTCAGCATCATCCATCTATACAATATATCTGAATTGTACCTACTGGGCTATATTTCAGTCAAGTACTATTTCATGAGTCACAATGGATATCATTAACACATAAAACAATCACTTGTACAAAACATTTAGTTATGTAAATATTTAACAACTAATAAAGTGTTATTTCTGTATAATTATTATACAACAACTGTTGTCTGAAATGCATGTAACATTATGGCATTATGCAATGAATGCAATGACATGCAATATGACAATAAACGAAATACCTCAACAGGCAGATATGGATGGCGATTGAACATAGGAAAAATGGGGTGTAGTTGGTCGACCCATGTCTCTGTGTGCACATGCTAAATGCGACCTCTTCCAGGTAGTCGTCCTAGTCATCCTGATGTTCACCTGTCAACTTGCTCAGTCTGGTTTTGAGTGTCTGATTGGTTCTACAATCAATCCAGATGGTCAATGGTTGACAATTCTATAAGAGTAATTCTGGGTCAGTCTAAAAAGGAATATCAGTTGTGAAAAAACAATTAGACATACGTATCTGCTATTTATATTATTACAAGTTTGGTTTGTTATACGACAATAACAATATGTTGAAGAAAAAAACATTGTTTTATTCACAATGTGACTGTAATGCTAATAATTAATAACTGCTACCTCTCATCAAGTCCTTTTGTTTGGGGATGGCACGCTGCCGTAATCATGCGGTCGATATTGATTTTTGTTGGCCAAATCTGCATTGATGGTGTTGACAAATTCACGACCTTGGTCAGATAACAATTTCTTCGGGGCACCATATCTGTAAAAAGACAACAAATATGAGACATTCTGCTGAAGATATGTGGTGAGCTTGCTTTAAAATTAACACCTTTTCAGAAATAAAATCAAGGCCTATTTTGTGACGAAGTAATGGATATGGGAAAGAAGGGGTAAGGGGGCAGCAACCTGCTGGAATTTCAAAAAAAATCAAAATATGTCCCCCATCTTCCCACATCATGATCTATCGCGAGATAGTGAAGTGGAGTGGTGCTGATGCTTCAGATCCAGTGCTTTCCAGCCCTTCCTAATTGTTTCAGTTCCGGCATGAAATTACTGTTTTTATTGTGTAAACTAAGTAACAAAAAGTGGGGACCATACAAAATAATTCACTTTTATGTCATTGTAATTCTATAACTTTATTCAACACAATTAACATGCCACAAACATCATGACTATAGTCTATGTAGCAGCTTCATTAGTAAATACTGATGATCATTTCAAGACATCAATGAAGGGTTGTGTCTTCATTTTCCTCTGAATCAGAGCTGCTTGAAACTGGTAGTTCTTTCTCTATGGGCTGCCTGTCCACCTCGTAACCCCTTGTCAGTCAATGTTAATCCTGACAAAGGGCAGCAATCGACTGCACCCACAGCGTCCAGTGTAAGTTACTGATACATAATAACGAAATTTTCTTTGCCTTGGCCTCTGGGATAGAAGTTGTCAGGCCATTATTTATAAATGTTACAGTTCCTTAATGTGTATAATTGTTTATAGTCCAATATGTTTGATCAGACCCAATGAGTTGGACATGTCAGGGACCTGACAGTAAATGTGGGGGCCAGGACCCCCCCCCCCACCCCAGGCACCTGTTGACCCCTTACCAACCTCTAAATGCCTGTGTGGGTGTTTGTTTTGTCAAATGAATATTACAATCAGGCAGCATAGTTTTCAGATGTAGCATAATTGTTACATTTAAAACTAATATAATAAAAGTGCCACACTGTAACCCCAAGTCACTATGTGCCTTAAATGTTTGATGTTAAATGATTGATCATTAATAGATTTTTGATATATATGAAGTGTTGAAAGACTCAAAAAGTCACATGTAACGCCATGTTGGAATTGCTCAACACTAAACTGCAAGGAAAAAGAAGACAGTCTAACACAAATCTAATTTATTGTTGCTCTTTACAATAACATATAGAAATGAAGGCAAATAACATACAATATTAATAACAAACAGAATAATATATGGGAAGAACATTACGATATTATATATACATATATATATATTATTATATATATATATACATATATATATATATATATATACATATATATACATATATATATACATACACTTTACAGGTATACACACACACCACACAGACACACCACAGAGACACACCACACCACATAGACACACCACACCACATAGACACACCACACAGACACACCACACAGACAAACACACACAGACACACACACAGAGACAAACACACACACACACACACACACACACACACACACACACACACACACACACACACACACACACACACACACACACACACACACACACACACACACACACAAACACAAACACACGACACACACACACACACAGACACACACACACAGACACACACACACAGACACACACACAGACACACACACAGACACACACACACACACACACACACACACACACACACACACACACACACACACACACACACATGTCTGGTAAATACCATTTCAAGCGCAGCAGTAATTGCTACAACCACATAATTTTAAGGTAATCTTACTTATGGAATATGAAGTTAGGTCTGTCCCCACTGAACTCACGCCATCTACCAAGTCTAATGTGAAAACTAATGTATACGCGTGAAAATGAGTGCACATCGTGACTTTTGTTTAGATAAATGACAGTAATTTCAATGTTTGATCACAGGGCAATTTTTTGCAGCATACGTGTAATAAATTCACGATGTGACATTTTACTTGACAGATCAGTTAATTGTCACTCATGGTTTTTCGAGGTGTGGCCATAATAAACTGCAATACACAGTGTTTTGTTTACTCACCGTCTACTTGGTAGTTTCCAGTCTTTACCGCTCTGATGACAGCATTTCTCATGCGGGTGTCACTTGCCAAGTGCGTCTGCTTTGTTATGTACTGCTTTATGCAGTCCGTGTATTGTTTGAATTCGTTATTTACACGTCTCGGCATCGTGGTCGTTGTGCAGAGAAATGACAAGAACACGTGCGCGCTGGGGTCGAAAAGTAGGTAGTCGCCGGAGCGCGCATGCAGAAATGATTTATTATGTAACACTGTCGCCGCGGGGGTCAGTCTCGACATTCTCGCACGGGGTCAAAGTTGATCGGCCACCTGAGGTTACGCCAGTTCGGCGCGCATGTGCATACGTGGAACGATGCCCAATAAATGTAAAATCACCAATGTCCAGCGAAACAACAAAGCATTTTCGGTATAAATGCCACGAGCTGTTCGTTAACTTAACGGTGATGATTACTGTGAAGAGTTTCTAAAAATGTCATTCAACGTAATAAAATATTACGTTTTTTATAAATCACTATCACGGATTATGGCGCACTACTGTCACGTGATTTATGCTTGCTATCAAAATATGCGTCGAAACTTGTTTGCCTCGTGTTAATTTGCGACAAATAACTTTGCTTAGAGGTTATATAAATCCTAACGAACAACCCGTAATATTTATACCATAAATGCTTTGTCTTTTCGCTTCACATTGATGATTTTACATATATCGCGCATGCGCAAAAACGTCAACCGGAACGTTTTTAACGCCCGGATAAATGTAAGCGCTACAACGTTCTGGACTGCTCGACGTTGCATACCGTCGCGCTAACCTTCGCCATGAACCGCTAACCTTTTGACATGAACCGCTAATCTTCGACGTTCTGGACCGCTCGACGTTCTGGACCGCCACACTGGCAACGGGAGCAGTGCGCATTATTTCATGTCGGTATATAGGATGGTAAATGGTTACGAATTGTCTGTACATATTTTATATTGGTCGTACTAATTATAGTTGTCTTGATGTCATGATTACTAGTATGAGGTGGATATATAATATGGCTTGATCATTGCATGTGACATGTCTACACGACTACAGGATGAACATGCAGTTTCAGAGTCATGACAGCAAAAGTATATATATATATATATATATATATATTGTTATATAGATTATATGTGTAGTGTATCATGCAGGGTTAGAGATTCATCAAATTATCTACTTATCAACAAGTAGAAGCAAAAGAAACTTCACTTGTCCTTGCAACAATTGACTTATCCATGAACAAATGAATTTCAATACCTACTTCTAAGTCTGCCAATAACTTATGTAGCCCATATGCCCTATAGTATGATAATGATGTAGATGACATTGAGATGGTGTTGCAAAGACAACAGAGAACACAATCATATTTGTGTTGAACTGCAATATGATCTTGTTTTGTGTTTGTTATCTAGAGATGTACATTTACTGCAGACATTTACTATAATTATGTGAAATGTTTTAGAGACCAGACAAGTAATGATTACAAGTCATGTCTGCAAACAGAGCTAAGTTGCCCCGTGGACAACAAGTAGCAGCAATTTCACTTGTCAAGTGGCCAGTCCAGTTGTTGCAGGCTAGTGGACAAGTGGAATTTCGAGCCCTGATCGTGTGTGTGTGTGTGTGTGTGTGTGTGTGTGTGTGTGTGTGTGTGTGTGTGTGTGTGTGTGTGTGTGTGTGTGTGTGTGTGTGTGTGTGTGTGTGTGTGTGTGTGTGTGTGTGTGTGTGTGTGTGTGTGTGTGTGTGTGTGTGTGTGTGTGTGTGTGTGTGTGTGTGTGTGTGTGTGTGTGTGTGTGTGTGTGTGTGTGTGTGTGTGTGTGTGTGTGTGTGTGTGTGTGTGTGTGTGTGTGTGTGTGTGTGTGTGTGTGTGTGTGTGTGTGTGTGTGTGTGTGTGTGTGTGTGTGTGTGTGTGTGTGTGTGTGTGTGTGTGTGTGTGTGTGTGTGTGTGTGTGTGTGTGTGTGTGTGTGTGTGTGTGTGTGTGTGTGTGTGTGTGTGTGTGTGTGTGTGTGTGTGTGTGTGTGTGTGTGTGTGTGTGTGTGTGTGTGTGTGTGTGTGTGTGTGTGTGTGTGTGTGTGTGTGTGTGTGTGTGTGTGTGTGTGTGTGTGTGTGTGTGTGTGTGTGTGTGTGTGTGTGTGTGTGTGTGTGTGTGTGTGTGTGTGTGTGTGTGTGTGTGTGTGTGTGTGTGTGTGTGTGTGTGTGTGTGTGTGTGTGTGTGTGTGTGTGTGTGTGTGTGTGTGTGTGTGTGTGTGTGTGTGTGTGTGTGTGTGTGTGTGTGTGTGTGTGTGTGTGTGTGTGTGTGTGTGTGTGTGTGTGTGTGTGTGTGTGTGTGTGTGTGTTGTGTGTGTTTGTGTTGTGTGTGTGTGTGTGTGTTGTGTGTGTGTGTGTGTGTGTGTGTGTGTGTGTGTGTGTGTGTGTGTGTGTGTGTGTGTGTGTGTGTGTGTGTGTGTGTGTGTGTGTGTGTGTGTGTGTGTGTGTGTGTGTGGACATATGTATGATGGGATGGTGGGAACATTGGAATTGTCAAATAATCCTCAGTAAATTAAAAAATCAGAGACAATCATTTAATGGCTGGGTGAACTAGGAAGACAGGACAGATGAATTGTGGGCAGAGGAAGATAGTTGGAAGACAGCAATGAACTATAATAGTATGGTGTTGTGCTTTCATTATTACAGCTACATATTCCAGACGCCAATAAACAACAACGTGCATCTTGTAATTTTGTAATGTATTTCTCTCAATTCAATGTAACCTCATCATTTGACACATAATCATTCAAAGCCACATTCAGATATGCAGCAACTGGAAAGTACAACACAACGTAAAACCAAAGCTGAGCAGAACACAGTGAAACAAATCCAGACGATGGCAACACCAATCAACAACACGCATTAACTGTGCCATCTCAACTTTCAAATATCTCGTCTCAATTAGAAACTGGTTAACTTGTCATTTCTAGACTAGACTTTCAAGCAACTGTGCATATTTACATGATAGTTTCACATCTGACGCAACCTTGGATAATATAATGAAACATAAATGACTGGGTTATGATGTTCCATTTCGAACAACAGAACGTCCACTGGTTCGTTTCTAATGACCATGGCAATGCTATTATGCCTGACCACCAATGAACTAACTGGCCATTCTAACAAATACCTTTATCTGTCAACATCACAAGTATATTACATCATTTAAACCAGTGTCCCTAAAATGAGAGGTGTCCCCGTCTGTCCAATAAAACTATTAAAACCAAAATATTTGAAACAAATCGAAAAAAAACACCTCACCAGGCTATAAAGTAGAATTCAACTCGCACCAAGTAAAACAAGAAACCATTAGCCTCTGGCATGCTGTAAATGTGCATATACAGTGGAACACAGCTGTTAATACTACACTAAGCAAACCAAAGCTTCAGCAATTATCCCATAAATTTACAAATTTCCATTGCTGGTATCCCAATTCCTCATCACAACAACACAATTTAAGTTTTGGCAAGTTTTCACAAGCAACTCTTGACAGATACGTATAATGTTCTCATACACGCAACCTCCGAATTGGAGTCACCTGTCCTCGGGGTTTTACATGTCCCCTTTCTCTCCACTCGTCATTACAGACCACGTAATACTCAATGACACTGACGTTTGCCCCTGTATCAACAAGTTTATGACAAAGAGCAATTATTAATTTCTGGTTTTTTAAATAAAAAATGTCCATGTTCAATTACCGACTGAAGAAAACATGAAACGTTGTAGCTGTTATACATGGACTATTATCTTGGAATAGGTGACACAATCCACGCATTTAATTATATTATACTAACTGCTGTTCCATTAAGAATGATTTACACAATTGTTTACCTGTCTTGTGTGAGATGACCAAATTATTTCCTATGCAAAAACGTTAATGTTTAACAGAAAAACTCCTTCTGAAACTTTTTCATCAATATCAACTGCGACAAAAAACAAAGTTGGTTTCAAGTCGTCTGCCATGTTGCGACATTTCTAAGTCACATTGAAGCATTTACCACCAAAAGTGATTCTCGATTCTGATTTCCACGTTGCAGGAAGCAGTTTTCGGGGGCACCACAGAATGCAAACTTGTGTGGAGGTGCTCTCCGAACAAGCACGCAATGTAGGAGGTCACAGGTCACATTTAGACACATCAACAACAACAACAACAGTTCACAAACGTCCAACATCGCACACACGCCTCTGAACGCCGGTGCACATCACAGCACCTCGCCCGACGGCAGCACAGTTGCAGCACTCTGTATCACAATCGCACCATCCACGAGGCGCATCGCAACGCAACGGCAGCATACAGTACACCATGTTGACCATATGGTCACTGTTTGTAAACATGTCGACTGGCACAGTCACGAAGAGAATAAGTCCAACGTATGAGTGGTCAGGCATCTCAACTCTTGTCTCCAGTGCTATTGTCTGATTGCGTTGGCGAAGACAGCAACATGTCAACGTTCGAGTCGCTGTCATTGTGCGTGTCGTGCATGTGGTTCTTCTGTCCATCACCAGGTGCTGATGGTGCCAACGGCTTGGCAAATTCAATGCCACTGTCTCGACTTTCCTGCAACGTCGACGAGAACATAATTTATGATCCAACCATAACATTACACAGAAAAACATGCTCCGAACCAATGTTAACATGCAGATTACATTATTATCTTCAGTATGTCTACTTATGTATCACATCTCAATAATTCTTGTTGGAAAACTGTGCTACCTTGTAAAAGGACGTCAAAGAGTGAAACCAGGATTTATTGAGGCCTTCCTGTTTTGCATGTATCGCGCTGAAATTTTGCTTGTGATCCAGTGAACCCACATGAATGGTTTGTAGATTTAGCCCGTATTTAAATTCGTCTCGTGGTGGTGGAAAATGTGGTGGGCTCAATATTTCATGAATTCTGCCACACATTAACATTTGGTTGCGTCATGACGTAATTCTGGGACACACTGAAACAATTAACGCAACTTTTAAAAAAATTTCAGCAATTGGACTTCCTGCACTGCCTTTTCCCAAAAGTCTCTGACTTATTCAACTGGTTTACTATGAAAGTGTTTGATATGCATGTGGTTATAACAAGTCCATTTAACCGAATAAACAAACAATTGATATAGTAAACATACAAAGCAACCAGAACAGTGCTGAAACTAACTGTATTACTGATTTTTCCAGAAAACCATCAAATTAAGTTAACTAGCCCCACCCACAAATAAAGAAATGCCACTTGTGTACTGGATGCCAGGTGACTCACCACATCGCCGGAGTGTGACTGGACGACTGCACACAGGGGGTGTGGGGGGGACGCCGCTATCACGCGGCCGGGAGACACATTATGGGCCAGGCCACACGTACTGTAGCGCATCGGACTGGGCGGACTGACGTAGGGCTGAGCTGCACACAGTAAGACACAGGTTCAGTGCAACTGTTCCAGTAGCATGGCAATCTACCACAGGTTACCAGAATCACCTACAACTGCAGTACTAGTCAATGAAGCAGTCATAGACAGCTGAAAATCAATTTTGTTCGGATTGCATGCGACAGATTGTGAATGATTTGCTTTTTTTGTTCAATTTTTACCATAATATGCATGCATGTATTTAATTTTTACACAGGCACTTTTAATTACATATTATTGACATGGAGTTTTAGTTGCCTTCATGTATACATATTTATAATATTTAATTTAGAACATTGTGTAGCAATATCACTATACGTCAACATCTCTACAGAAATGCATCATATTATTGTTATCATTAATAGAAACAACATAACCCCGAACGAGGAATACGACACACACTACCGGTGGAACTATGAAGTAACAGTAACAAGCAGTGATACCTGGAGACACGGGTCTCGCCTTCTCAAACACAGCCATGGGGATGGGGCTAGAGGTCTTGCGGGGGTGTCCGGCCCGCATGCCTGCGATGGGGCCCCCCACGGACGGCTCACCCACCACCATTTGCTCCTGGTGCTTTGTCATCTCGTTGAAGAGTCTGAAAGTACGGACACTCACATGTCACGCTGCCACTTTATCAACTCTTATTATGGCTCATCAGTATAGTTGCTGTGTTGTTCTCTTGTTCCTGTTAGAATAGGAGTTGTTTTAGCAGAGCTTTGGACTCTCGACCAAGATAATCTGGGTTTGAATCCTGTGCTGCCATGTCCACTCCAGTTCACTCTGACAGTGTTATTTGTTAATCAGCTACCGACATATAAACAGAACTCTGTGATCTGCCTCACAAACTGTCATACATGGTGATCACCATTCCGTGGTCTGCTCGGTGGTTCTGTGGAACAATCTGCCACCTACACCCAGGACAGCGACAACAGTAGAACGTTTTAAAACTATTAAAAACCCATCTATTTAGGCAAGCAGTTTTGTAATTTCACTTTTTATCAACTGATTTTGTGTTTCACTTGATCATGTTTAAATTAATATATATATATAAAGTACTTTTACTTTACTTTTAATTTGTGTTCCTATTTATCTAATTTTATTTTTAAATGTTTTTACAGACTGTATTTTAGGTATTTTTTATGCATTTATTTTTAGTTTGTCGTTTGATGTGTATTTGTTTCTAAGCTACACTCAACTCTAAGCTATGCTTTACTCTAAACTATGCTTTACTCTAAGTTACGCTTAACTCTAAGCTACGCTTAACTCTAAGCTACACTTAACTCTAAGTTACACTTAACTTTAAGCGACAATTTGCTCTAAGCTACAATTTGTTCTAAGCTACAATTTACTCTAAGCTACAATTTACTCTAAGTTGCACTTTACTCTAAGCTACACTTTATTCTAAGCTACACTTTACTCTAAGCTACACTTTCGCATACTCTAAGCTACGCTTAACTCTTAAGCTACGCTTAACTCTTAAGCTACACTTAACTCTAAAGCTACACTTAACTCTAAGCTACACTTAACTCTAAGCTACACTTAACTCTAAGCTACACTTAGCTCTAAGCTACAATTTGCTCTAAGCTACAATTTACTCTAAGCTACAATTTACTCTAAGCTACAATTTATTCTAAGCTGCACTTAACTCTAAGCTATAGTTTATTCTTAGCTACACTTTCACATACTGTAAGCTACACTTAACTCTAAGCTACACTTAACTACACTTTACTCTAAGCTACACTTTCACATTCTGTAAGCTACACTTAACTCTAAGCTACACTGTCACATGAGTGACCTGACTCCAGCTGACACTGTGTCAGTCTCTTGGTCAGCAGAAACCACTTGGACGATGAACTACAGACTGAACAAGAACCCACCTTTCGTCGTCCATCTCGAGACTGGACTCGCTCTCAGACAGGTGTCTGCACAGAGCCTCGCGCCTCTCTATCTCCATCTGCAGCTTCCTCTGTAGACGCAGGTTCTCCTCCCGGATGTGTTTCTCATCCTCTGCATAGTGGGCCATCTTCTCTGCATCTGCAATGTGAAATGGCCACAATGTGAAACATATGGAATGTGAAATGACCATAATGTGAAACATCTGCAATGTGAAATTGCCACAATGTGAAACATCTGCAATGTGAAATGGCCACAATGTGAAACATATGGAATGTGAAATGACCATAATGTGAAACATCTGCAATGTGAAATGGCCACAATGTGAAACATCTGCAATGTGAAATGGCCACAATGTGAAACATGGAATGTGAAATGACCATAATGTGAAATGGCCACAATGTGAAACACCTGCAATGGCAAATGGCCACAATGTGAAACATCTGGAATGTGAAATGGCCACAATGTGAAACATCTGCAATGTGAAATGGCCACAATGTGAAACATCTGCAATGTGAAATGACCATAATGTGAAACATCTGCAATGTGAAATGGCCACAATGTGAAACATCTGCAATGTGAAATGGCCACAATGTGAAACATCTGCAATGTGAAATGGCCACAATGTGAAACATCTGCAATGTGAAATGGCCACAATGTGAAACATCTGCAATGTGAAATGGCCACAATGTGAAACATATGGAATGTGAAATGGCCACAATGTGAAACATCTGCAATGTGAAATTGCCACAATGTGAAACATCTGCAATGTGAAATTGCCACAATGTGAAACATCTGCAATGTGAAATGGACACAATGTGAAACATCTGCAATGTGAAATGGACACAATGTGAAACATCTGCAATGTGAAATGACCACAATGTGAAACATCTGCAATGTGAAATGACCACAATGTGAAACATCCTGCAATGTGAAACACCTGCAATGTGAAACATCTGCAATGTGAAACATCTGCAATGTGAAACACCTGCAATGTGAAATGACCACAATGTGAAACATCTGCAATGTGAAATGGCCACAATGTGAATCATCTACAATGTGAAATGGCCACAATGTGAAACATCTGCAATGTGAAACCACTGCCACAGGTTTTTCTTTGTTGTGTATACTGAAAGCTAGATTTTTCTTCTCTAAATAATATTTTATCCACAACCCTTTGTCCTTATTTTTATAACTTCAATACACTCCAGTCTTGGAATCTGTTTTATACACACAAGTATGCAAGTCATGTGTATGTTCGTGACATCTGTAAGAAATTAAGTGTTTGCCAAATCAAAAGATACAGCTGTTTGCTGTTTAATGACTAAATCTACAACCTTAAAACTGGATTTCTGTCGGTAGGTTTCTGTGACAGAGGAAGAAAAAGATACAGAAAAAATAGCATAGCTTACTAACTTAGGATTCTTCATTAACATATAGTAGCACAGTTACACGGCAAACATTTTACAACAAATAACCTTGATGGGGACCCCCAATAGAAGTGCCTAGTCATCAGATATAACACAGGTATATGCCACGACAAAGGTGCTCATGATGTCAGTGTGAGGTCGGCTTTGATATTCGATTTCTTTTTTTTAATACTCCATTATTAGTCATTTTTTGGTAGCCACTAATGGCCGTGGCAACAGGATTCCTCATGAAAATCAACCATCAGATGCATATCATCAACATCCCAGCATCATTAATACACCCGCAGTTTTTGTGAATGACCAAAGTAGACACCTACACTGAGCCTGAGAGGTGACGAGTTGTCTCCGCAGGTTTAATGAATGACCAAAGTAGACACCTACACTGAGCCTGAGAGGTGACGAGTTGTCTCCGCAGGTTTAGTGAATGACCAAAGTAGACACCTACACTGAGCCTGGGAGGCGACGAGTTGTCTCCGCAGGTTTAATGAATGACCAAAGTAGACACCTACACTGAGCCTGGGAGGCGACGAGTTGTCTCCGCAGGTTTAATGAATGACCAAAGCAGACACCTACACTGAGCCTGGGAGGTGACGAGTTGTCTCCGCAGGTTTTGTGAATGACCAAAGTAGACACCTACACTGAGCCTGGGAGGCGACGAGTTGTCTCCGCAGGTTTAATGAATGACCAAAGTAGACACCTACACTGAGCCTGGGAGGTGACGAGTTGTCTCCGCAGGTTTAGTGAATGACCAAAGCAGAGACCTACACTGAGCCTGGGAGTCGACGAGTTGTCTCCGCAGGTTTAGTGAATGACCAAAGCAGAGACCTACACTGAGCCTGGGAGTCGACGAGTTGTCTCCGCAGGTTTAGTGAATGACCAAAGCAGAGACCTACACTGAGCCTGGGAGTCGACGAGTTGTCTCCGCAGGTTTAGTGAATGACCAAAGCAGAGACCTACACTGAGCCTGGGAGGCGACGAGTTGTCTCCGCAGGTTTAGTGAATGACCAAAGTAGACACCTACACTGAGCCTGGGAGGCGACGAGTTGTCTCCGCAGGTTTAGTGAATGACCAAAGCAGAGACCTACACTGAGCCTGGGAGTCGACGAGTTGTCTCCGCAGGTTTAGTGAATGACCAAAGCAGAGACCTACACTGAGCCTGGGAGGCGACGAGTTGTCTCCGCAGGTTTAGCGAATGACCAAAGCAGACACCTACACTGAGCCTGGGAGGCGACGAGTTGTCTCCGCAGGTTTAGTGAATGACCAAAGTAGACACCTACACTGAGCCTGGGAGGCGACGAGTTGTCTCCGCAGGTTTAATGAATGACCAAAGTAGACACCTACACTGAGCCTGGGAGGCGACGAGTTGTCTCCGCAGGTTCTTCACCTCCACCTTGAGAGTCTGCACGTAGTCTGACAGCGTCGAAAAGTTCTTGTTCATGCTGCCATGGGGCTGTGAGATCGGCTGGTCCAGCTTCTCTTGCAGCATCCTGTCACCATAGCAACATGCTAGAGTCACTTGTCACTTAAACTCACATCATCCTGTCACCATAACAACACGCTGGAGTCACTTGTCACATAAACTCACATCATCCTGTCACCATAACAACACGCTGGAGTCACTTGTCACATAAACTCACAGCATCCTGTCACTATAGCAACACGCTGGAGTCACTTGTCAAACACAAACTCACAGCATCCTGTCACCATAACAACATGATGGAGTCACTTGTCACATAAACTCACAGCATCCTGTCACCATAGCAACACGCTGGAGTCACTTGTCAAACACAAACTCACAGCATCCTGTCACCATAACAACATGATGGAGTCACTTGTCACATAAACTCACAGCATCCTGTCACCATAGCAACACGCTGGAGTCACTTGTCACATAAACTCACAGCATCCTGTCACCATAGCAACCCGATGGAGTCATTTGTCAAACACAAACTCACAGCATCCTGTCAACACTTTTTTGGTCATGTTGAATAATTTGTATAAATTATTCAATTCGACTACACAGGTAAGTTAATATAAACTGAACAACTTCCTGCACTTAAATATCAAGGAATTGTTATGGGGAATTTCTCAACATAATAAAAAGTAGTCCACTAGCCGTGTCTTGCTTAGTTGTTTGACGCAACAATGTAAATTCTAAACAGAATTAATTTAAATTATGTGGAATAAATCAAAGAAGATGGTTATGTGTAGACTGTAGACTGACAGTGTATTTTGTACACACACACGCACGCATACACACGCATACCTTTTCTCAGATTCCAACTTGTCCATTCTCTTCCACAGGCGGTTCACCAGAGACTCCTGCTCCTGCTCCAGGGAGTTCTCCAGCTCCACCTTCTCACGCCTCAACTACAACAACATGTCATTACAGAATACAGCAACAACACACCCTGGTATTTACATGACCTAGCATCAACAACACACCCTAGTGTCAACAACATGCCACTGCATCAACAACATTTCACAGTATAAACAACAACACACCCCAGCATCTGCAACAACATGATGCAACATCACTAACAATAATAACAACACCAACAACATGCCACCGAAACAACAACTGGACCGGTATCAACAACAAAATGGCCTAGCATCACAACGATAACATGCCCTGACACCAACTACAGCATGTCCCATCATCAATAACAATGCAACAACAAAATATGCCCCAGCACCAACAACAACATGACCTAGCAAGGCATGTTCTTATGTTCACAACATGCCTTGACATTGGCTATGACATGCCTCAGTTTAGACTACAAGCCCCAGCATCAACTACATGCCAATGGTCATATAAATTGTGACTAAAGGTTTGCAGTGTACGCTGATCATTGTTTAGAATTATTAGTATAATTTGTGATGCTTAGAGTTATTATCACTTGTGAATGTTTAATCGATGTAGTGATTACTGTAGGCCACTGTACCTGTTCCAGAGTGTT
>JAODUO010000562.1:20000-25000 GCA_025642075.2 Ridgeia piscesae
CACGCAGAGTCGAAGTAAACAACGCGATGTCACCGCTGCAAATATGGCGCGAGCTGTAGGCGCCTCCCAGAGACGCCTCCCATTGCGTTGTTTACTTCGACTCGCTGTGTTTAAATTGTTCTAAAACACAATTTTTTTTTAATCTGACTTCTTTGTATCGGAAGTGATGTAGAATCACATTGCGAACACATACACATCGATATAAGGTGAAAAAAACGATTTTAAAAGGCTGTAATAATTTAGACCAGTTAAGTATAAGATGACCAATATACATGGTCATTGGAGCATGACTGGATACTATTACTGACTTCCTCGTTTCAGACAGTCACCATGAATGTTCAGCTAGAAGGCGGTCACACACAAGCTGTTCTTAGTATTGCCGTGACAACCGACGGTAGTGGACGAATCATTTCTGGTGCTGAGAATTCAGAACTGTGTCTGTGGTCTCCCTGATGGTGACGTCATAGAGAAGGTGAAACTACAGGAGGAATGTGACATATCTGCTGTGTGCTGCTCGACAGAACACCCCCACTGTCTCTACACAGCCGCGGGTAAGAAGATCCAAGTCTTTGATCTACGCAGTTTCCGCGATCCCGTCGAAGAATATGATTTCAACGAGGACGAAATCAATCAGATCGTCATCAACAAGAAAGAGAAGTACCTTGCCGCATGTGACGACTCAGGACAAGTGAAGGTGATCAATTTAGATGAGAAGAAACTTTATCGGACATTACGAAAACACACCAACATCTGCGCAACTGTCAGCTTCCGCCCAAACCGTGATTCTGACTTACTGAGTGGAGCGTATGATTGCAAGCTGATCCAGTGGGACTTCGCGCGAGTCCGCAGCGTCTGCACGATGAGCATGCAAGACTTTGGCACGGCGGGGGAGGCGATTGGCTCCCCAATGCTTACTCCTCCATTTGTGCACTCTCTCGCTCTCTCTAGCGATGGTGGCATAATGGCTGTTGGAACGGAAAATGCACTAGTCGAGATCTTTGATGCCAGTAAGCGGACTCTGAGTTATCGCAAGACGTTTCGCCGGCACACACAGGGCGTTTGTCAGGTTCACTTTCCCGTGTTCAATGACAATTTCCTCGTGTCGGGTGGGAATGACGGGAACATCTTCCTGTGGGATATGACACACTCTTCAGGGCTAGGTGTCACATGCAATGGACTGTCAAACGGGAAGCCGCACTGTGAAGAGGTCTTGCCCAAGTTCACCATTGAACACTCACATAAGGTCAACTGGATTTCCTCAGGGGTGTGCGCAAACAGAAAATTCTTTGTGGTTGCAGATAATACATGTGATCCCATGCTGTATGCTTTTCCAGAGTGAATAGTTCTTTGGCAGAGAGCATTGGACGGAGCAATTTAATAATTTATTGTGAAAATATGATTTAATATTTTTAACACAAACATGTATTTTGAGCTGCTGTCTTATTATTTTACATAGAAATATATATATATATATATATATATATATATCAAGTCCCAAAATTGTTCATACGTGTAATCCATAACATGGAATCTGGTGTGTTGCTGTGTTGTTACTTACAGAGAAATACATAGTTTGTCAATATACTTAATATTGAATGGCATTGGGCTATTTTGCATATGAGCCAAAAAAATGCCATGCCTACTACTATGCACGCTAAATTTGATTGGATTCTACTGACTTCAGAAGGCTCCAAAACGGTTTAAAATGTCATTTAAAACTCTTAGATAACTTGTTCTCTAATTTTGAATAGGCATATCTTAGGGTGCATATGTAGTACACAAGAAATTTGGTTGAATGCTTCCAAGTGCACCTTAGGACCTCTCCAAAACTATATGTCCATATTTTGCCTGGGTCTTGCTGGACAGACTGGGAAAGTGTACTTGTGTATTCAGGACTGCCTCGCTTGACTCCAACTCTGGAGGCTAGGTTGCCTACAGGGACCATGGCTAATTGTGTATTGGTGACTGCCCATTGTCACACAGTATAGGCAAGGTGACCTGCATGAAAGCATAACTAATTGGTATTCCACCTGTGGCAGGTTTTGATTAAGCTGTATCTTCAAAATTAATGATTTTCTATTAATATAAGTTGAATTAATTTTGGTGCTTATCTTTAGATGATGTGATTGGTTAATTGCCACCTGTGGATGACAAACATAAATTCATATTCTGATCACACGACTGGCTGTGGGGTGGAAGTAGATATCTTCAGCTTGACTAAAACCATTAATGGCCAGTCCTGTTGCTACATTCACGCAATGTGGGTAAGATTATTTTTGGTCATCTCATATGGATGACCAGAGAATGTGTCAATTAGGTGGTTATGGTGAAGAGACTAGGCATCGACTATGATTCAACAAAACATTTCATTCATGATTACAAACTCACTATAATTACAGTCCAAAAGGCTTCAGGGCCTCTTGGCCCAATTCTTTCACATTATCACAATTATCTGTTTTCTCAAAGCGCAGCTTTTACAAGTTTGTTTAAAGTATGCACTATATCCAAAACTATTGCCTGTGTTTCCACAAAAGCGTTTCATTTTAAGGTTTATGATTTGTGGTGTGGCAACAAACGTCACATATTGCAACATTACTATGTACGATCCGTTATGTGGCGCCACTAATAAAAACCGGTTGGCCCTGCAACTTGTTTTCTACCGAATCACTAGGCGTCGCCACTACACTGAGCGCTCCCGGGGATTTTGTTGTGATGCAATCCACAACTAAGGCCTTCGCAAATGTCATCTGCTGAACACCTCTCAGTGTGTTTTGGTTGTTTGTACAATTAGGGCCTGTATGAGGAATAATATCTGATGCAAACATGTAAATACCTGTATTGTTTGTCAAGTGAAAGTCTGCTGTGTTCACAGTTAAAGGCATTCATTGTAAGCTGCTATGCGTTCAAGAGGTACTATAACAAATCATGATACTTGTCGGATAAAATCGAAGTCAGGTTAACTGGACCGAAAATCAATGACCATAACTTACACGGAGAGTGAAGCGGACCCCAAACATTCTGCTTATGTTATTTTTTCGATATGTGATCTTGGATACAAGTGATCAATAAAACATATTTGTAATAAATGCAGGCATAGAATTACAAGAAATATCTACATTAATAGGATTAATAAAAAAATGCATGCATTACAACTAGGGTAAGATTATCAAAAGATCCCTTTTAATAGGATGTGTCTGTGCGCAGACGGTGATGGTATAGAGAAACCGAAAGTGTAGGAGGAATGTCCGTTCCATAGAACATCGCCACTGTCTCTACACAGCCGCGGGTAAGACGATCAATGTCTTCGATAAGCGCAATCACCAGTCACGTCGAAGAGCATGTTTTAAACTGTAGCCACAATAAGATAACTGTCTCAATAGGGTATCTATCTCCAGATACTGACACATAAATGAAGCCTGGATGAAATAGAAAACATCTGAAGAAAGCGGAAACAAACAACAGTGATCTAAAAAGTAATCACAGTATTATAGACTTATGTAGACTGTTCGCTTTGAATAGAGAGACGACACTAGAATATTTGATAGCTTTCCCGTAAATATTGCAAAAGAACGACATGATGGGTTTCCAAAATGTACTATTAATTGAAAGCACTTGCCACGTGGGTCCGTGTATATACTGTCTTTTTCGTTTTCAAATTTGCGAACGAAAAACTAATTCCTTTTTCGTTCGCAAATTTGAAAAGGAAAAGACGGACTCACGAGTGTAAGCCAACAATTTGTTGTTATTATTTTAAGGTTTGTAAAACGCTAGTTTTGCTACTGTCACAAATACAAATCGCCTTACATCAATTAGTATTCTGTTTTAATGTAGTTGTGTTAGTTCCTTCAGTTTTATTTGTAGTTTACTCCTGTATTTATTTTGATGACATCGCAAGACGGAGAGAGGACTGCTGTTAGACAATTTCCGCTGCCGTAATCACTGTTGTCCCGCTATTTCCTCCCGACTGATGATGTCGGAAGCCGACCGAGGAGTCGCAAATTCAACACGTTCAGGAGCACATGAGAACATCTAGAGGGCGCGCCAGTCAGACGTAGGCATCGGGGACACGTTGTCACGTTCCCCTCAGGCTTCATCCGATTATGGGAAGGATGGATGAAAACGGTAAAAGCATTTTTGCGATGCGCGGTGCATTTCGGGAAGTGAGTACTGCTTTGTCATAGGCATGTCGACTACAAGGCCTACTGGGGTTATTCTCAGTATTGCCAGTTGTGATTCATCGTATGCACCGTAATTGTTCACACTTAACAGCCTAAGCGGCACGGTGACCCGTAAAATGCACCGACACCTTTCTTCTGGGATTCGACGGGCCGTAAATTGAGTCATACAATTTTAATGAGTGGACTTAGACCGACACTAGAAGCTTCTCTCTGCAGACAGATTCACTACTCCTTTTATGCGAATTCCCGGAACAGTAGCTTTTTATACTCATCGCGGTGCCCAACCCATCTAAATCGTATTCAGAATATGAAGACCTGTTGCAGAAACTGTCTACCCAAGACCTGTTGAAATTTGTTTTTAACGGAAGAAATATCATCAGTGGCCACAAGCGCCGGTAGATCAGTTGGAATTATTGTACAAAAAGACAATTCTATGTTGCCGAATGTGTTTTACATATTTGTCCATATAACGTTGAACTGAATAATGATTTATGATCAGAATATTTAAGAAGAATAAACTAACTACACGTAGGCCCCTCGTTTTATCTAACATATCTGGAAATCAATCAATTTGTAAAAAGAACATCGCTATATCTGGTTTACATGTGAAACATGGAAACTTTCGAAATTACAGCGTGATTGCATTGCATAACATTGAACATTGTAAAATGTGTTACGAAACGTAAGTGTAATCTATAGCAATTTATGTAAAAATGAAACGAATAAAACATTGCTGCGTAGTTGAACCATAAAACAAAAGGAAGAACAACACTGCAGTTAAAGTAGACATGACAATTAAGATTCATAAATCCAGATTCATAA
>JAODUO010000562.1:35000-45000 GCA_025642075.2 Ridgeia piscesae
GCGTGTGCGTGTGCGTGTGCGTGTGCGTGTGCCTGTGCCTGTGCCTGTGCCTGTGCCTGTGCGCGCGCGCCTGTGAGGTGACTGAAAACGCGTCAGCTTCAAAACAATAACTGCTAATACTGTATTGTATACAAACGGCTTGTTTTGTTGGCAATTTAGACAATTCACGGGGATCCTCTTGCATATCAACGCAATTGGTGGCGTTATCCCTACAACCCATTTATTCCAGTATTAATAACGCTATGTCACTGTTAATTAATGAGACGCGGTTGTTGTACTTTGTCCCTGAAATCAGTTACTCTCCCTGCGCTGAAATTTCGTTAAGAATCATACAAACTACCGACCTGATATTAACAGCTAACTAACTCAATCGTACATCGTGACGTGAACGTGACCACGTATTGTGGGCGTCTATTGTACGGTAGGTGTTTCGCATTGTTTGCTGCGTGGTTGAGTTCATTCCATAATTTGCGTTAGCGTGGAGATGTTAATCGATGACATGTCGCTAACTGTTTAAATCTAAATACCAAGATATGCAATTGCTAAGAATCATACATTTAAATGTCTACATCTTCTAAATGGACGAACATGTGAATATTGCAAAAAGGGATATATCGTAATCGAAATAAGTGTATAAAATACATGTAGTGGACGTACATGCTTTTCAAAAGAGGTAATTTATATTACGCTTTATATATATATATATATATATATATATATATATATATATATATATATATATATATATCATCTACATATACGTATACGTATACGTATACTATACGTATATATACGATACATATACGTATACGTATACGTATACGTATACGTATACGTATACGTATACATAATATAGAGCCTAGAGAGACCACACTGGTCTAATGACGTGACACTAGGAACTGGAAGGTCGAAAGTGACAGGATATTTATAAGTTTATAAGATTTGTCGTCGAAAAACTCGAGAATATTGTATTAAGAACACAAGAGAAACGAATTGGAAGCACAAACCCTTAATGTCCCAGTAATAGTGTCACGTTTTGGCCGCCACGTTTAGTTACGTTGCGAAACATGGCAGAACGTGACTACAACGTGAGCAATCGTGGAATAACGTGGCTAAAACGTCGTAAAATATTACAAAACGTGAACTGGAAATTTTAATTTTGGATATGTTCAAAATTCGCTGCGTTTCCCCCAAAACGTACCACAACACGACAGCAACGTGGTACAACGTACTACAACGTAGCAATAACCTGGTACAACGTAGTACAACGTGGCTACAACGTAGCAAAAACGTGACAGAACGTGAACAGAACGCGTATGCTACGTTGTGCTACGTTTCTTGTACGTTGTGGTACGTTACGATACGCTGTGGTACGCTATGCTACGTGGCAGCAGCGGGGCATAACGAGGCACAACGTCGCACAACGTGGCGACAGCGACTTTACAGCGGGGCGGCAGGGAGGCGTAACCCAACTTTGATCTTCACAGTAGGACTACATCGAGGCGACAGCGTGGCTAGCACGTGGCGACAGCGTGGCACCCTGCCGAAATGTGCAAATTTATTTCCAGAACGTGGAGATCAGAAACGGGACACAGCGGCGCGGACAAAACGTGACACTATGACTGGGGTAAAAAGTCTTTGTTGCATCTAAGGTATGATCTAAATAAAACAAAAGAAGACGATATAATAGCGCGGATACATTGCACGCCACAAAAGCATCGGTGCGACGGGGAGAAAGGTGAAGACTGGAGAAGATTCGGTTTGACAACGTTGAAGAAAGACGGCGTTGCCGTTGAAGGTTCCGTGATATCATCGACACAACGTGAGATAGAGAGCCGTGGCGGCAGGCAGGCGGCGATACATCTAGATGGACACCCTAACGGTCGTCTCGGCCAAGGCTTGATCGACTGAACGAGATGATATCCTTAGAAAAATGATCCACGAGCAGTAAAAAATGCACCTTACACCTCACGGAAAAAATCAGTATTCGCGCAAGATGACATCTCAGTAAACGACCGTTTTATTTTATTGCAGAAGATTTTGTGTTTCGTGTGAGTGATTATAGCTATTTGATATATTAGCAAAAACTAGACGGAAACGTTGGCTATTTCTAAATCACGTAGCATTGCTCCCTTGATTAGTTGTAAATAAACACGACTTGGTTGACGCTAGGTAATGATACTTCCTCACAAGTAAATAATTAGTTGTAAGTAAACACCGACTTGTTAGGACTAGGTAATTATGCTTCCTGCACATAAATATAAACACCAGTAATTGGTTGCGTAAGTAAGCACAGACTTGTTGACAGTTGTAGTGTGATTTCGTGCCGTATAAAATTGTGATGCCAAGAAATAGTAGTTGTTTTTTCTCAAACAACGCCTGGGCGATCCATGAAAGCGTAATACAGTGAAAATCGAGGTAAATTTTTGTAAATTTTTCACCTTCTGTGTAAATGAGATTTTACTATTACTATTGTGAATTGACGCAAACAAACACTAGGAATATTTAGGAACAATCGATCAGAAAGAAACTTGTGAAAGAAGCAGACGTCTAAGAGACCGCTAAACTCGCAACTAAAGTGTGTATATCCCGTTTCGGTCTGGTGAAGGTGGTTTCTGATTATAGCAACATCTCCAAAAACAATCCTATTTGTGAAACATGAACTTATTTTTTAACCAATCCGTTTATGCAATAAGTGTGTCTTATATGTATTAATAACTCTGTACAGCAATTGCCCTTTATTGTATTAGTTTTTTCATATTCGCCAGGGCATTCACGCATCGGCAGTCAAACTATTAAAGCGTACAATATGCATTCACGGCAGACGATCCACAGTCCTTGTCGATATATGAACACATTCATTACGTAAAACAGTGTTGCTGTTGTTATTAACGTCCAATACAATGAAAGTGAAATTACGTACAAAACCGTTCTTTTTGCAATGAATGCGGCAACGTTGTCAGTACAAATCCACAGAGACACATAAAAATGAATTAGATCACGGCATGGCTGCACCACGCACGAATGTGATCTACACCTTCCATGGCGAGTTCCACTTAAAAACGTCGTAACCGTGTTTTAATAATGCATGCTTTGTGCATACGCATGTTTCATGTGGTCCATTAATTGATTAAATGGATATTTTATTGAAGATTGGACAGCATTGAAGAGACGTAGAGTGTAATAAAAGTGCAAAATAAGAGAGCGAACAACGAGTGTGCTCGTCAGCGGTTTGATGGTTTGACTGCAACTTCACGCCGTTCTTAATAAGCCGCTACGTGATACTGTGCACATAAAACAAACTGCTGAGCGCATTCGGGCAGCAATCACTATCTATATAGAGCATTGTCTAGTTTAGTGATATTTATTGAACTATTTTCCCATCGCGTGAATATTAGGAAGATACGTGACAAAAAGGCCAGGAACTGCCGAAAGCTTGCACATGTTATCTAAGAATGACTTTTCCCAACAAGATATTTTTAAATGTTAAACTTTAATAAGTGTGCACTGTGTGTGTGGGTTGGGGTGGGTGACAGTGTGTGTGTGTGTGTGTGTGTGTATGTATGTAGTGTGTGTGTGTGTGTGTGTGTGTGTGTGTGTGTGTGTGTGTGTGTGTGTGTGTGTGTGTGTGTGTGTGTGTGTGTGTGTGTGTGTGTGTGTGTGTGTGTGTGTGTGTGTGTGTGTGTGTGTGTGTGTGTGTGTGTGTGTGTGTGTGTGTGTGTGTGTGTGTGTGTGTGTGTGTGTGTGTGTGTGTGGGTGTGTGTGTGTGTGTGTGTGTGTGTGTGTGTGTGTGTGTGTGTGTGTGTGTGGTGTGTGTGTGGGTGTGTGTGTGTGTGTGTGTGTGTGTGTGTGTGTGTGTTGTGTGTGTGTGTGTGTGTGTGTCCGCGTGCGTGCGTGCGCGTGCGTGCGTGCGTGTGTGTGTGTGTGGTTACTGTGGTTGGTGTGGTTAATGTGGTTAGTGTGGTGTGTGTGGTGTGTGTGATGTGTGTGGTGTGTGTGGTGTGTGTGGTTAGTGTGGTGTGTGTGGTGTGTGTGGTTAGTGTGATGTGTGTGGTGTGTGTGGTTAGTGTGGGTGTGTGTGTATGTGGTTGTGATGTGTGTGTGTGTGTGTGTGGTGTGTGTGGTGTGTGTGTGTGTGTGTGTGTGTGTGTGGTGTGTGGTGTTTGTGGTGTGTGTGGTGTGTGGTGTGTGTGGTGTGGTGTGTGTGGTGTGTGTGTGTGTGGTGTGTGGTGTGTGTGGTGTGGTGTGTGTGGTGTGTGTGGTGTGCGTACAAAATACACTGCCGTCGCGTGATTCAACTCCATTGCGTCAGTCGTGTCAGGCGGAAACGTTGTTAACGAGCCTCCCCCCGCATTACGGAAGCGTTGATCCACCCGGGTGAAGTTTCTCGATTTCCTTTTCCGACCATAAACTGACGAAGACTAACACGTGGACGTGTACAAAAGTAACACCGCGTCCGCTGGCGGTAGTGGAAAGCGTCTAATGTGTTGTTTACCGCCGACAGTTCGCACAATCGTCGACGCGGGCCCTGCTCCGTGATTCATCATTAACTCAACTGATCGATTTAGAACGATGCAGGTACGAATTTAATTAGCGCTGTAATTGTGTAGCCCTGCAACGTGCAAAAATCACGCTTTCCGAAGCTTAATTGCCCCCCTCAATTAGATAATTAATTACCACCATGATGAGACAATCTGATTATGTCATACTGTTCTGACACGAATGTCGCCAATAGGACCGAGCATTGGCGGACTTCATGCAGTAGTCTTGCTCAGACGTAGTTTGTCTTTGGACGCCGTCGCAGTTGGCGATGGCGGTACCCTAGGGTGAGTACAATGTGGTTTTATCTCTCTGTGAGATGGATCGTAACCGTGCAATGAAGCCTCTGTTGCTAGTGTCGTAGCGGTCACTGTTGGGTTGTGGCGTTGTGTCCATTCAGTTGTATGACCGCAGGCAGTGATTAGGTTATGTGAACAAAGGTCATTACGTATCGTCTGCATGGCTAAAACGTCTCAAAGGAGGGTATAAGAGACAGACGCGAGAAGATTATAAAAAGGCGGAAGGTGTGATATAGGCAGGAGACTAAACAGATTTGCTACACAAGATCAGAGACAAACTGACATACACACTACACGACGACACCCACCCACTGAAGGCGGTCTTTGACAATATAATCATTCGGACGAACATCATTTGTGTTTTCACCGATCAGCGTCTTTATCTAGACGAGAGGAATAACTTGGAATGAAAGCATGGTTACATTTATATATCTTGTAACATGTGTGTGTATGATTATGTTTTGTAGTTGTCATTGCGTCATACAGACAAGAAGGCAATTACCTCTGCATAAATTAATAAATTATTCTTATTCATAATGTATATAAAGCATACCAAAATGGTGTTCAGATGAACAAGTCGAAGGGATGAAGTTTGTTTAGTACATCGCTTTTGTATTTCCAGTATGTTCTGAAAACATTTAATCTACGTATATGAAGTGCCAAACTTACATATACTTTATACACTGGCTCAATCATTACTTTTATAATAGACAAATTACACTGTACACATCTTACTTCCTAATCGTTGTATTTTATGATAACCGTATCGATTTGTATAACTAATTCATGTCGACATAAAAAGCTCTTCCACGGTGTGTTCTTGTGCTGCGTCACCGAGCCCAAGGCATCGACACGGGTGTATTTTGGTTAGATCTCCGTCGGCCTTCCTATCTAGCTGATTGGCTGTCCGGCCGCTTGCAAGTTCCGTCTGCGTAATCCGACTTTTTGGCTGGTCGACCGGTTCCTCAGATGGTCGAATCTGTAATTGTCTGTGTGGTCGATGTTCTGTTTGGACGAGTGAGCATGCGAAATGCTGATCGAGACTGCGGAATAACTGCCCGTCTATACAGGGTCGTCGGGACACTAACAATAGCTAATAGCTACTTACTCTCGCAGTCAACTGCGCACAGCTATAGCTAAAGCATCCCAAGACGAAATCGATACATCCCACTTTGGCCAAGCGAAGTCCTAGCCGATGTAGAAAATCACACGTGTAGGTCTTATGAATTCTTATTACCAGCCTACCACACGGGCCACCCACTATGCATATAATGAAATGTACTGTGTGTGTGACGTTGGAGTTACGTGAAAGAATTAGATGACGTATACATCACGATAACGTGTTTTTGGCGCAATCGTAGTCGTAACAAAACAATCGAACCTACGTCAGCGAATCACGGCTCGGTGTACACAACAGATTCTCTCCCTCCGTCTAACTGACTCCCATTACTGGATTAACCATCTTCTTCCTTTGTCTTTTCTTCTTTTTCTTCTTCTTTTTTGTTGTTCTTCTAAGCTATCGTCATTATTATCGTCATCATCATCATCACCTTCTACATCTCATCTTTTTGTACTTGTCATCATCTTCGTCACTGCCGTCATCATCGCCATCATACTTCCCTTTTCAAATAATTGACCCTTACATTGCGATACAAGTTCAAATAAGTTTGTGCGCTTTGTTGGGGACGGCGTATGCTCACTTAAAATATTCGAAATGTTAAAATGTTAAAAAGCTGTTGCAAAGACAGAGCGTGGGAAAGTCTTATGTCTACGTGCGATGTACTCGGAAGTCTCAACAAGAGGTTATCTGGTGGTAGATATTTAGGGACCAAGGCCACCTTAAAAGCGTCTAGGCAGGTGGTGACTGATAGGCTTTCGGGAGTCATTTCATTCTATTAGTGTTGCGTAGAAAAAAAGTGGTATAGGGCTGGGTGGTCTGTCTGGTCTGACTGGCTTCAGCTGGTCGAGTTTCATGGGCGGGAATTAGTATGCGATTACATCACCCCGCCCGGTGTTGATTTTGAGGAGGAGAGTAAGGTTATCTCTCATACAATTAACTGTTATACACGATACGATTATGCGTGCGGAGGTTGTAATCATATTGTCGTCTTGCAACTGACGATCGTTGAGATTTCTCTGATGTGATACTAGCCAAGTATCCACATATTTAAAGTTGCACTGATTGCTCAAGTAGCTTTGTCTATATTTTCGCATTGCATGTTGTCGTTTGCTCGGTGGCATAGATTTATTTGTTTGTTCAGACGAGTGTCTTCATCGTTGCCCCTCTCGGTTCATCCCGTACACGAACCCCCCCGCCCAATAGAGCTGCCAATTGTATCCGCTCCCTCAGTCTCCGGTCCACACAGATCATTCGTCTTCGCCTCCAGCTGTTGCCGTTTCGAGGCTCACACAATTTTGTTTTACGTGTACGTGTACGTGTACGTGTACGTGTACGTGTACGTGTACGTGTACGTGTACGTGTACGTGTACGTGTACGTGTACGTGTACGTGTACGTGTACGTGTACGTGTACGTGTACGTGTACGTGTACGTGTACGTGTACGTGTACGTGTACGTTACGTGTACGTGCGTACGTGTACGTGTACGTGTACGTACGTGTACGTGTACGTGTACGTGTACGTGTACGTGTACGTGTACGTGTACGTGTACGTGTACGTGTACGTGTACGTGTACGTGTACGTGTACGTGTACGTGTACGTGTACGTGCGTGTACGTGTACGTGTACGACTGTACGTGTACGTGTACGTGTACGTGTACGTGTACGTGTACGTGTACGTGACGTGTACGTGTACGTGTACGTGTACGTACGTACGTGTACGTACGTGTATCGTGTACGTGTACGTGTACGTGTACGTACGTGTACGTGTACGTGTACGTGTACGTGTACGTGTACGTGTACGTGTACGTGTACGTGTACGTGTACGTGTACGTGTACGTGTACGTGTACGTGTACGTGTACGTGTACGTGCTAGTGTCCGCATACTGTCTCTGTCTCTGTCTCTGTCTCTGTCTCTGTCTCTGTCTCTGTCTCTGTCTCTGTCTCTGTCTCTGTCTCTGTCTCTGTCTCTGTCTCTGTCTCTGTCTCTGTCTCTGTCTCTGTCTCTGTCTCTGTCTCTGTGTCTCTGTCACTGTCTCTGTGTCTCTGTGTCTCTGTGTCTCTGTGTCTCTGTGTCTCTGTGTCTCTGTGTCTCTGTGTCTCTGTGTCTCTGTGTCTCTGTGTCTCTCTCTCTCTCTCTCTGTCCTCTCTCTCCTATCTCTCCTTTATGTCTCTCTCCTCTCTACTAGCGCGCTTTTCAGTATCTCATATATATATATATATATATATATATATATATATATATATATATATATATATATATATATATATATATATATATATACGCCCCCTCTCACGTTATGTTGCTTATTATTAGCATTATAGTTCTTCTCTCTTGTTAACTACCATATTTCATCAAATGATGTTCTATTTGTTTTGATTTACATCTATTCCATTGATATTTCTGCTTTCTGTTCTCGTGAGTTATCATTGGGAACAGTTACAGCGCACTGGCTGGTTGAAGTAATATCTGCGTCCTGCTTTAACCACGGCACACCTACCAGACACGCCGTCGTCTCGACCTCGCCGTGCCGCTCGTTTCACGTAGGATATCGACGTTCTCGGTGGCCTAGTTCTTCGTCTGTGTCACGGACGTTTTCACGCACAATTGCCGTCTCACATGCCAGCTTTGTACATGTCCGAGGTTGGTGTGTCAGACATAGAGCTCAGCAATGTATATGTCGCTCGTGGCCTGCGTGGATTCACACGTGCAACACGTCGTTCATATGCGTATGGGTTTGTGTTCAATACATTATTTAAATACAAAAGTCTAATTTAGATTACGTCGTTACCTTTATATTTAAAAGATTAAGCCTGATCTATACGACATCAAACATGGACACGTTTTATTATTATTACATTCGTAACTATATCGCTGTACTATATAATTTAACTACATGTGCACAAATGGCATATACTTACAAATACTCATCTTTCATTTCAAATCGAATGATGAAATCAAATATATTGTAACTTTACCATACATACATATCAAATAAAACAAATAATATAATAATAATAATGTAGCCACACAACCCGTTGTCCTGCTTCGTTACGCGGAAAATGGAGCGCTTGGCCTTTGTCGAAACCGGACAACGTCCACTCTGAGGAGACGCTCGACAGGTTAATGAAGGTGTCGTTACACCTGCCTCGGACGTGTCGTGCTACGGCGGTTATTACTGGCGGCATCGACTGCACATTACCGGGGCCAGACTTGGGCAGGCGAGCCAGGCAATAAGGCGATATCACGAAGAAAGCGGATGGCGTTGAACGTTAACGTTAAGAATTGATCATGTAGATCATTTATTAATGATTCCGTTTGTCCGCCGCCTCTCCCAATCACTGCCCGTCAGACTGCGCGGATCTCATCAAACATAAGTAATTAATAGCGGCTATTGTCATAGACATGGAATGAGATCTTGGTGCGGAAACACCCTCGCTGTCGTTGTCTTCATAACAGATAGTAATAGCAACACTTCTGCAATACAATATCTTTGAAAAGTCAGGCTCAGTGGCGCAACTAGGCTTAATGGCTTAATGTTTTGAATTGTTTATTGTAGTTTCAGAAAATTTATAATTGTAGTAACGTGGTGATTCCAGACGTGAGGCGCAGCTACACACGAAGCACGTTAGCCGATATACTGAGGTTAGTTTTAAAAACAAAAAAGTTGTTTAGAAACGGATGATCTAATGGTCGTAGAGATATCACGGAAACGGAGCAGATTGAGTAAATAAATCGGATGCTGAGTCGAAAGAGCACGATATGTAGTTGTAGCCAGTTTGAATTTGATTGTATATACAAGAGAAAGCCAGCGCAACAACTTATGTAGAGGTAGTGGAGGAGTTGGCACAATGTGATACTATACAAAACCTTGTATCGTTTGGATAAATATCTTTATAAGGAAAATATTACAGTTGAAAACACAAGAACAAGTGTCGGCTGATCGGTAATGTTGCAAGACAGGACGTTTATCACAAGTGTTGTTCGAGATGAAAGCGCAAGGATATGCATTGTACACACGAGCAGCGCGATTGCTAATTACGTT
>JAODUO010000562.1:50000-52500 GCA_025642075.2 Ridgeia piscesae
GGTCTCGTTGTTGAGCTTCTGTTGTTCATTCTCACGGATCATCTGGTGGAATCGTAGCGACAATAGAACTTGATCTAAACATTATTCGTATCAGTGAGTCGGTATGATCTCATTGCATACGTGGTAATGGGATGCAAAGTGCTACTTTTGGTGCTGGTTTTACTGTTACTACTGGTGCCACTGGTACTACTTGTGGTACTGATGCTAACTGTGCTACTGGTGCTACTGGTGCTACTGATGCTACAGCTGCTACTGATGCTAGTGGTTCTGTAGGTACTATTGATGACACTGGTACTACTGGTGCTATATATGCTATTGGTGCTATTGGTGCTATTGGTGCTATTGGTGTTATTGGTGCTATTGGTGCTATTGGTGCTATTGGTGCTATTGGTGCTATTGGTGCTATCGGTGCTATTGGTGTTACTGATGCTATTGGTGCTACTGGTGCTATTAGTGATATTGGTGCTACTGGTGCTACTGATGCTACTGATGCTACTGATGCTACTGATGCTACCGATGCTGTTGATGCTACTAGTGTTACTGATGCTACTGCAACTGCACAGAACTGTGTGACAACAGCAATAGTGAAAGCGAAACTGTCACTACTATACATGCAATATTAACACAACGGTGATCTTATAAACTGAGATGAGCGTGCAGTCATGCACTTACTCAGAGAATCTGTTACGACGACTATAACTTACTTCGATTGTACTTTGCAAGAAAGTACTCGTCCTCACAAAAGACAACAAATGACTGGAGCAAATTTGGTGACGAATGTGGTAATGATAGTACAGTGGGTGTGTGAGAAATCAAAAGAAAGATTATCTGGCGAGGATGGATTATGAATAGGTGGACAACTGTCGGACCCTCGATAAGCCAACGCCTTCCTAGTTCACACCCCTATAGCTCTAAACGGCAATCTGGATAAATTCTTGTTAAAATCGGGTTAACGTAGAGAAGTCCCTATCACCCCCTGGTCATCCTTAGGCGGCTATTGTCTCACCAAGTGACAGATCATCCGAGTGTCGGACAGTAGGCGAATGCCCCTTTTCCGCTGCGTACAGCTCGGCTAAACGGACTTGACGATAACGACGCGGCTCGCTGTCGTTTCTCGCGACTCACGGAGCGGCAGTGTTATCCCTAATTCCAGAATAATTGGCGGCGTTTTTTAGACATACAGTGTCTTGTGCTTTCATTGGATGGGGAAGTTATATCAGGGCTCTCCCTCCCAGTTATGACCGCCTTGCGAGGGGACACTAATGGTCTCCGAGGCCGAGGTCACGGAGTCGAGGAATGTAATAAAACCTTCAGTGTGGGTCACGCTGCGCGGCCGAGAGAGGCGAGCCGAGCGGCGATCTGCAGGCTGCCATCGCACAATCAGATAAATCTAACGAGGTCGCCTATCTACACTGCTCTCGCCCGGCGGATTAGGAAGGTTGCTCTGGCGTGCTGTTCGGAAAAAAGGCTTGACTAGTTGCGTGAGGCGTCGTAAAACAATCAGATTCTAGTAGCCGCGACGTATTTACACAGACGCGTCGGTTAATAATAGAAAGTGACGAGAGTTGGGGCGGAAGAACACGTAGAGCGCCCCCGATGCGCATGCGCACTCTCGTTCTTTCTTCCCTCAATTTGCGTTCGTTCTTCTCTCTACCGCTATCTCATTTCATTGCCACCCCTCTCTCCCTTCTCTCTCTTCTCTCCCTTATCTCTCTCACACTCGCTCACTCGGTCGCTCACTCACTCACTCACCCACTCACTCACTCACTCACTCACTCACTCACTCACTCACTCACTCACCCACCTCACTCACCCACTCACTCACTCACTCACTCGCTCACTCGCTCACTGCTCGCTCCTCACTCACACACTCACAGAAGAGAGGGGGATACACACATGTATATATATATATATATATATATATATATATATATATATATATATATATATATATATATATATATATATATATATATGTCTAATATATGTTATCCTCTCTCTTCTATCTAAAATTATGTTTTCTCCTCTTTTCCCTCCTATTTCTCTTCTCTCTGTACCTGTCTGTCTGTCTGTCTGGTCTGGTCTGGTCTGGTCTGGTCTGGTCTGGTCTGGTCTGGTCTGGTCTGGTCTGGTCTGGTCTGGTCTGGTCTGGTCTGGTCTGGTCTGGTCTGGTCTGGTCTGGTCTGGTCTGGTCTGGTCTGGTCTGGTCTGGTCTGGTCTGGTCTGGTCTGGTCTGGTCTGGTCTGGTCTGGTCTGGTCTGGTCTGGTCTGGTCTGGTCTGGTCTGGTCTGGTCTGGTCTGGTCTGGTCTGCTGGCGGGGTCCTGGTCTGGTCTGTCTGGTCTGGTCTGGTCTGGTCTGGTCTGGTCTGGTCTGGTCTGGTCTGGTCTGGTCTGGTCTGGTCATGTCTGGTCATGTCTGGTCATGTCTGGTCATGTCTGGTCATGTCTGGTCATGTCTGGTCATGTCTGGTCATGTCTGTCTGTCGTCATGTCTGGTCTG
>JAODUO010000562.1:57500-85000 GCA_025642075.2 Ridgeia piscesae
TAGCGCGGCGTCTCTCCAAATTATCTTCCCTCTTTTTTATTTTTTCCGTTTCTACGTAGTTCCTAGAAACCGTGTATGGAAAACTCCCCAAAAGGTTGTCGCTTCCAATTCGCTGTCTATGAGACATTTTCATTTCCGTTTGACATCGCAATCGTGAAAGCAATCTATATTCTATGTGTGGTCGCGACCGAAAACTGACACGAGACTGAAAGTCTCCAGTTTATATATTCGTAATGGCTGTGCAAGTTATTAGATAAAATCTTAAAGTATGACGACCACATTGGAAAATAAGTGTAGTTTTGTATGCTTTAATGTGTTTATCATCGGTATTATATATATATATATATATATATATATATATATATATATATATATATATATATATATATACTTTATTTGCTTTTGTATTTAATCTATGTTTAATTGTCATGTATATAATTTTTATCTAATAAACTCAATCAATCAATCTACCGATAACAGAGACTGGTGTAACAAGGAATAACCAAATCCACTAATTAATATTGATAATATTGAGTAGCCATAACAAACAGGGGATAAGCGAAAAGAAGCAAGAAACCAGAATAATGATAAATAACTAAATAACAAGAAGACATAATAATAATAATAATTACATTGTGTTATCGGTGGAATTGTTTCCATTCAATGCCCGAGATTTAATCCACAATTTGTGTTAGTGTCAAACATTTACTTTCTACCCAGTATCAGCTGAATTTGCCGGACGTAGCATTCTATTGACTAGAGACGGACGTGGCGCTACACACACTGCACGCTCCCAATCACTGATCCGAAGGAGCAAGAAATAGCTGTGGCGAAATGATGGGAACTTTGCGACATTCCAGAGGCATAAACTCGCGATATTCACAGCAGCCTCGCCATCGAAAGCCCATAATCGTAAATCACCGCCATAATGACCAAGGTCGTTATACTCAAGGCACGGATCGCCCGTGTAGGGGACAGCGAGGTAAATTGTGAACATTAAAAACATTACGATGTTTGTAGGATACCGCTAACAAATTGACAAACGACTGCAAGAAACACAGACGAACATTTTTAATCATATCTTTGTTTACACACGAAACCCCGGCCCTATATTGTACAGATGTTTGCCGAGTTCTAAACCGACGTAGTAGCAATGGGCCCCTGTGGGGTGTCCTCTTTAGCCACGGTGGCCGCGACATATTGTTTTCTCCTATCACATTAGCTTTAACCATCTAAATGTCGTCAGCCGTTTCTCGACGTCACCCGCTGCGAAAGTCCCCAATGACCTTCCAGCCAATTACAAGTCGATTCATCTATTTTCCTGATAATTTGGATACAATTTTGCGCATATTGTGTTACTATCGGTTGAAGTGCTAGAATCACGCTAGCGGAACTTAATGTCAGCTATGTAGGCCATAAAACAAAACCGACACGTGTAAGGTCATTAAGGGCCTACTACTAAGTTGGCATTTGATTGGTTAACAATAACACAGGAGATGTACGCTAAAACTATCTGAACGCACAGGAAAAAAGAGGAACAAACGATTGCTAGTCTGTATTTTGTGTTTTTGTGTTTTTGTGTGCTGAATCCTGCCCTGTCCACGTAATACTATTAGATCAATATATTGAACTTATGATTAATTCTGGTGAAAGCTGTAGAGGTTTCCACGAGAACGATGGCGCCCTCTGCCGAACTAATTGAAACTGATTTATCTTGAGTATGTTACTTATTACGAACATTAGATTAATGTCTTATTTTCTTATTAGAAACGTTTCTTTTAAAAACCGCTTTATGGCACTTGCGGTTCTCTTGTAACAACAAACGAGAATGTGTGACATCATATCCTCTAGGCCGCGCGCTACACCGCAGCGTTGCCGCGCGGCGATAATCTGCAGCGCGCCCCACGTGACTGGCACACACTAATCCTTACACGAGTCACTCCACCAATGCTCAGTGGGAGCGCTAATCCCAAATACACCCGGTAAGCCAAGCAAATTTCCTCTTTGCATAGCGGTAAGCCTCTCCCCGGCGGGCGGGAGCTAAATTGCGCGTAACCCACAGAAGCGCTTCAGTGAGAGACTCAGTTTTATCGGTGGTCTTCTGTTTACACACTCAGTAAGTCGACGACCGACAGTCGACGAAATCGTCCTACGACAGCCTCGTGTTTTTCACTGATTCCAGACATACGTTCTGGTTCAGGGCGTCTATGAAAACAACAACAACAACAACAACAATAATAATAATAACAACAACAACAACAACGGCGACGGCGAAGACGGCGACGATGACGATGATAACGACGACAACGACTACGACGACGATGGAACGACGACGACGGTGACGACGACAACGACGATGAGACTAAGAGACAACGACAACGACAACGACAACGACAACGACAACGACAACGACAACGACAACGACAACGACAACGACAACGACAACGACAACGACAACGACAACGACAACGACAACGACAACGACAACGACAACACATAATATACTGCAGCAGCAGCAACAAATGATATACATTACACAAAAGTCAAACTGTGAGTATTATGCAAAATAACCAGTAACCCTTCCGGGGCCGTGCGCAGTTCAACATTGCTGAGCGTATAAGTGCACACGCACGCACGCACGCACGCACGCACGCACGCACGCACGCACGCACGCACGCACGCACGCACGCACGCACGCACGCACGCACGCACGCACGCACGCACGCACGCACGCCACACACACACACACACACACACACACACACACACACAAACGTAACAAAACACATCGGACAATCTGCTCGGGTCAAGTATTACGCGCGACGTAACAACAGAAGCCTATTTATACACACACTGAGCCCTACAAATACCGATCTATGAAGGACAGATCTCTATCTGTAACATTTCTAGGCCAGTATAATATCTAGCAGTATTGGTCGTGAGTAATCATCTGCTATAGCCCAAGGCGTCGTTGGGGATTCCGCCTATTCATTGACTCTCTCTCTCTCGCAAGACGAAATGAGCAAAAGATCGCATTGATTCACCTGTCGATCAAATTGCCCTGGTCGATTCGAGGGTTGCCGCATCAGATGTGGCCCGAGACCAAACCTTCCGGGTCTGTTGTTTTAGGTTAAATCGGAAATAACTCACAACGGCATTGAAACTCGTTGTGCGTTACGCGCATGCGCGATTATCGCGCGAAAAGGTCGCTATCGATATTCGATGCGCTACAGCAAGACAATGTCAAGAGGTACGCATCGCTGTTGAAGTGGTGGCTGTTTGGAAGTCAGTTATTTTTTTTAGATAACATTAATGAAGACTTAATTCTATAGACACTCCATCATCCTGCCAAATGCCTCCGAAAATAAAAGTCTAATTATAAAAATAACAGCCTCCGGCCGACGCACCTCAAGCCAGATAACGCACTGCCGTGATTCTCTGAAGTCGCACACTGTCAGATGTTCAACTGCGCAGCTTAAGGGCCAATGCTCACGTTGACGTTTCTGGAAATGGGCCAAATTTCACAAACACATCTACGTCACAAATCAGCCACGTTTCAAGGTGGGAGTCAGTGACTACGACACAGCGGCTGTGTCAGAGTGATCATTTAGCATTCAATTCCATTGACGCCTGTTCTTGGCCCTTGCGATAATGTCGAGAGCTTTGCCAATTCTCGAAAGACAGTCATGTCCTCTGCCTATCCCATGATATCCAGTGTTATCTGCCTATCTCGTGATATCTCATATTGTTTTGCGTATCCTGTGATATCTCGTGTTATCTGCATATTTCCTTAAGATCCCGTGTTCTCTGCGTTCTTCTTGTGATCTCGTGTTCTCTGTGATTTCATCGAGATCCCCTGTTCTCTGCGTTCTCCTTGAGATCTCGTGTTCTCTGCGTTCTCCTTGAAATCTCGTGTTCTCTGCGTTCTCATTGAGATCTCGTGTTCTATGCGTTCTCCTTGAGATCCCATGTTCTTTGTCTGTCTCCGCCCGGTCTATAAACGATTGTATTGAAGGAGTTCGGCGCCAATGTGGTCAGTGTGTGGTCACTATATAAAGTCGACCTTCACAACATTAGCCGATCATCACTCCCCGAAGATATTAGTGTCCGTCCGTGGCCGATTGAGCCGTGCTCGGGTCATTGAGCTGTCTCCATCAGCCAACGTAACCGACTCCACAGTAACACATTACAGCTAGTACGTTATTGTAATGGCCGTAATAGTGACACGTTGCAGCTAGTACGTTATTATAACGGCCGTCACAGCAACACGTTGCAGCTAGTACGTTATTATAACGGCCGTGACAGTAACACGTTGCAGCTAGTACATTATTATAACGGCTGTGAGAGTAACACCTTGCAGCTAGTACATTATTATAACGGCTGTGAGAGTAACACCTTGCAGCTAGTACGTCGTTATAACTGTTCTGTTGTGACAGTAATACGTTGCAGCTAGTACGTCATTTTAATTAACTGTTGTGACAGTAACACGTTGCAGCTAGTACGTTATTTTAACGGCTGTGAGAGTAACACGTTGCAGTTAGTACGTTATTATAACGGCCGTGACAGTAACACGTTGCAGCTAGTACGTTATTTTAACGGCTGTGAGAGTAACACGTTGCAGTTAGTACGTCGTTATAACTGTTGTGACAATAGCACGTTGCAGCTAGTACGTCGTTATAACTGTTGTGACAATAGCACGTTGCAGCTAGTACGTCATTTTAACTGTTGTGACAGTAACACGTTGCAGCTAGTACGTCATTTTAACTGTTGTGACAGTAACACGTTGCAGCTACATGTCATTTTAACTGTTGTGGCAGTAACACGTTGCAGCTAGTACGTTATTATAACGGCTGTGAGAGTAACACGTTGCAGCTAGCATGTCATTTTAGCTGTTGTGGCAGTAACACGTTGCAGCTAGTACGTTATTGTAACGGCTGTGAGAGTAACACGTTGCAATTAGTACGTCGTTATAACTGTTGTGACAGTAACAAGTTGCAGTTAGTACGTCATTTTAGCTGTTGTGACAGTACCATGTCGCAGCAAATACGTCATTTTAACGGCTGTCACCGTAACACATTGCAACTAGTACGTTATTACAACGGCTGTCATAGTACATCAGTAACTCGTCCTGTTTATAAATCTACACGTGGGACGAGTCGTGCGTCATCCCTGTCGCACGAGAAACTGGCAACTGGGAGCACGGGTGCAGGCAAGCGTTGCCGTCGTAGATAAGGCGCTTGATGTATTCCCGCCCACCGTGAATCCTGGCGGCCCACGCGGGAAGACGGGATCGTAAAGCTTTCTTTAAATGTCACTTCAACGCGTGTACCCACCATTACACCCCGGGTGAGTATTATGAGATGTGGGCGCGGATGTCAATGGAGATTAATCAAATTAAAAAGTGAACATGTTAAAGTGGGTGTATGAGTTTGTTGTACGGGCACATTTGTAATCCTTATTATATTATACGTTGAGTGCAGACATCTTTTAAGATTCACATGTAATGACGCGCACGCACGCACGCACGCACGCACGCACGCACGCACGCACGCACGCACGCACACACACACACACACACACACACACACACACACACAAACACACACACACACACACACAAACACACACACACACACACACACGACAGCACACACTCTCACTACACACACACACACACACACACACACACACACACACACACACACACACACACACACACACACACACACACACACACACACACATGACTCACAACACACACACACACATGACTCACACACACACACACACACACACACACACACACACACACACACACACACACACACACATACTAACACAATCTAACACACACACACACACACACACACACACACACACAACACACACACACATGAATCACACTACCCAACACAACCCAACACATCACACACACATTCACACACACACACACACACACACACGACACATCCGGCACACACACTCAAAGCTACTAAGGGACACACTCCACCACCCACACCCACAACACCCACACACACATCACACAGCACACATCGACACGGCATAACACACTACACACACATACACAAACACACAGCAACACACACACACACAGCATCACACAGCATTCACAACAACACACACACATCATCAACAATTGTACCACAATTAATTGTTACCAATTAACTACACAAAAACACACACACAACCACCACACAAAAACACACAAAACACACAGGGCCACATACAAACCACACACCACCTAAATCACACTACAACAACTCACATATCAGGCCACTAAAAACACGCAACCATGGAACCCCAAAACTACACCCAAACACAACCATCTTCACAACAAGCTTTCTCACAATTCTAATATCCGCAAGCCTGCGAAATGTCGCCTCTGTCCGGGCCACACACTTCAAAAGTTGACTTACTGTTAATGTGGGGGGGGTTCTACCACCCACTCTACCGTCCCTGCTTCCTGCAAGCGCCCGTCCCTTTGTCGTCGTTGCTGGCTCCTTCGGGCAGCTGGCGTTATATACATTATGAACAGATGTTGTTAGTGTAACATGTCGCGAAACGGCGCTCTGCTCAAGGTTTCAAGATTTGGTTAACATAAACGCTAAATTGTTGTAGAATATTGTATATCACAGTATTAATTGTTTACCAAGTGTTATACTTCCATACATAATATAAACAGGCAACTTACCACAGCTTGAGAAAACATCACAAATCATTGCTACATGGGGCCGACAGTTATCGTAAATCCTCTACATCTGCACCGTTAGATATTCATTACTCAAGCAGACTGTCATTATTATCAGGGTCGCATCTTATAAAATGGCAGCGGCGAATCTCATGTGGGAATCTCGCCGAAATTACTTGACACGTCAAACTACAACCATTGCTTTCACTAGTAATAAGTGTCGTGTTTATCATCCATGATTTGTGTACGGGTGCCTTACTTTGATGCCGTTGACAGTTGACATGTTCGTCACGTGATCAGTTGTTTAGCAGAAGTCCACGGAGCGATGACCACACGCGATGACCACATGCGTTTATTCGTGGATAGTATATCTTGTTGAAGTTCTGGTTTGAAAAGATTTTATTTATGACAAAAACACAAGGGAAGGTTGCTAAAGTGACAAGTGAATGCGACCATCTTTGATCTAGGAGTTGTCGTGACGCAGTATTCGTGTAATTTACACATATAACCATTATCAACATTGTTGGAAAAAAGCACAGTTCGCTACGATTACGCGCATACGTTTGATTGTGGCGTAAGACGTCGTATATATCAATGTTGACATAATTATAACAGTGACGCAAGCAAACAGCGACGTTCTGGATATATTAATTATGACTTGGTATCTAGCTCTGTTCTGAAGTTGCAGTTTAAAATGGTTTATTATTCGCTCTTTAATACGCACACCTCGCATGTTGTGACGTCATATTCAAACCATCGCTTATTATCAGAATCAAACACTTCATCCACAACGAGAACGACGTAAGACGTCGATAGTGGGACGATTCTTGGACAACGACATGTCCCAAAGTGGCCGGCCACAATCCCAGTTACTGTTCATGCAAGTATGCCTATAATGACGTTCACGTTTCGTCAGTTTCATCGATTTTTCCACTTTCATTTCCCACGGAAGTGGACTTTGGTCGGTCGGTGATCTCATTAAAACGGCCGATATTCACGCTTGTCTGCCTCAAATATTATCAATGTCAATACGAGCTGTGGCCGATGCACTTCTCGAATTGAAACATGTGGGCGCAGCTAATATCCTGTCGAATCATGTTTTCCATTTCGTTTCATCGTCGAAATTAGATTGCCGTGCTGTTGATACAAAGCGTGCAATTCTCATTAACATGGACGAGACGCAGCCACGTTGGAGTCGATTAAATACCATAGATTTCCGAGGAGATTCTCAATGGTTTGTAAGATCATATTAATGGAGGAGACGAAAGACTGGAATACAAGGGCACATTAGGCAGCGGTACTACACCGCCCGCCGTCTCGTACGACTAGAGAACGTATGTACGGTCACGATTGCGTATGTTCCAACCGGGCACGCACGTGATTCTCGTTCTCGGTTCATTTTTCGCGAGACTTCGCGAGACCACATACAACTGACCCCCACCACGTTGTCTGTAAGCGTAGCCAAAGTTATAATTACTGCAACACGCAAACAATTTGAAAATAATAACTTATTTGGGTTATAGTTCCCCTCCACCTTCTAGATGACGATTTTGTTGAGTGGGAACCTATAACACTTATAACAGAGGTTTCTGTTGTGGTAGTTACGGCCGTATGCGAAAGAACACGAAGTTAGGTCGGGTCGTTGGGATCGGATCATGAATGAAAATGGCAATATATCGTATAGACGATATGAGACGGAGTACATTTCGATAGCAACCACATCTTCTAGTACATGATGATCTGAGACTCGCTGTCTCTGTTTCTGGGCAGGGAGACTGGCAGCTGCCCAGACTCCGCCATCACGTATTTATGAGACCTCCACAAAACGTTTTTTCTATGACATGGTCATTTGGCTTTGGTAATGACGTATGTTTTATGATGACTGCTAGTCATAAGGCAAGGGTGGGGTCTGGGGACCGCTTCAACAACAGTCACATGAGGATGTAAATGTAATGTTGCTCGTTTAAAATCGATATCTATCGCTAAGAGTGATTTAAATCAACTAAAACAATTGTCCGTCGTAACAATATATTTCAAAGAAGATAATTCTTTTTAGGCTCATCTACCACACACACACATAGAGAGATGACACAACAAACACAAGAACAAAAAACAAACACACACACATTACACATATATATATATATATATATATATATATATATATATATATATATATATATAATAATAATATATATGTTGTGTATTATATATATATATAAACATAAACAACAACACACGTGACGTACGTGACGTGACACACACTCACTACTACAAACTACCACTACTACACTGAGTGATAGCCACGCACGGACAGCACGTGCGTCGGCGTGGCAGTACCGTGCGTGCAGTGGCGTGGCGTGTGGCGTGGCGTGGCATGTGGCGTGGCGTGGCGTGGCGTGGCGTGGCGTGGCAGTGGCGTGGCGTGCGTGCGTGGCGTGACGACGTGACGTGACGACGTGACGTGACGTGACGTGACGTGACGTGACGTGACGTGACGTGACGTGACGTGACGTGACGTGACGTGACGTGACGTGACATGACGTGACGATGACGTGACATGACATGACATGACATGACATGACATGACATGACATGACATGACATGACATGACATGACATGACATGACATGACATGACATGACATGACATGACATGACATGACATGCAGAGAGAACTGGACGTCACGCGAGACAGGGCCAGGACCTAAATATTCTCCACAAGGTTGTAAACACGTTAACCAAGCCCCATGGCGGACAATAACCGGCCGTCAATACAAATATAGTTATAGACTACTTCTAACACGCCTGCATTTATATGGCGTTCCACTACACTTCCGGTAGTTCAGAAGATCTAACCTCGGACTGGGATCGCGCTGTCTTCAACACCACCTGTCGAAGTCGGCATTCCAAGCGTGTAACGGAGGCTTATGAAGCCATTTATCACGGCCACGAATGCACAGAAACAGGTACCTTTGACATTTTAATACGGCTCCGACAAATATAGACACTGGGAATGGGTGCTTCCGTGCATACGGATAAAGACGCGATCTTCCCGATAGTTTCTGTGTTTTTATCGTTGAACATTCGCTGGCTGATGCATAGTAGGGACGTTGGTGATTGCATTGTGCATGCAGAAACATAGGTGATGTATGTAATTTTAGGTGATATTTGGTGGCGTTGCATAGGTATATTTTGGATGTTCATTTTTGCTGGTAAGTTATCATTACCATCTTGCGTAAACAAGGAATACATGTTTTGGAAGTATGCATTCGCAAAGTAATTGTCCCTGCTGTATTGGCATGTTCTTAGTTTTAACTATATCACAGGCGTTTGCAAATGTAGTCAAGCATAGTGTGGTTCTTCACTTTAATTTAACAACATTAATACCCAGAAAGTTTCTTTAGCTGGCAAATGGACGACGAAGCTTTTTGTTATAGAAAGTCCAACATTGTTATATAAGTAACTCCCGTCTTCTGTGGTTAACATTGATTTTGTTTTTAAGTATATTGACGCTGCTACCATCCACCAAATCAACAGGTGGCATGTTCCATTCATTTATAGTTCTCTGTGAGAAGTATGCTACTTCATTCTTTGTGAGAATTATAGTTCTCTGTGAGAAATATGCTACTTCATTCTTTGCGAGAATTCATTCTTCGTGTCCTGGAGTCTTTCTATATTTATCTGCAATATAAATATACCATATTTTCGTCAATATTTTCACAGCCGTCAATATCTAAAAAAAATATTGTATTTATTCATAACCTCCTGGTCTATGGTGCTTTGAGACCACATTAACTCAGGCAATCTTCGGAATTGAGGTCTCAGCGTTCAGAATAATGTTTGTTGCTCTGCTGTCTGTATTGTAACATTTCCGTATCTGTGCAACTGTGGTCGCCATCCTAGTGTTTGCTCTCCGTGTTGTGCTGTAATCACGGATGATGACATCGATACACACAGGGCCTGAAGGTCTCCTCATCCGCCATGTATCTGTTATGATAACTTGCCATTTTCATTCATGAACCAGTCCCCAACGACTCGAACGAACTGTGTATTTTTTCGCCAGCAGGCGTAACTGTCACAGTAGAAACATCCACTGTACGTTTTATATATATCCTCCCAATAAATATGTACTCAGAATGTGGGAACTATTATGCAGATAAGTTATTATTTTAAGATTGTTTGGGCAGTGAGTTTGGCTTTGAATACGCTCACGGACGTTGAGATGGGGACCGGTTATGTGTGGTGTCGTTAAGGAAAGGAGAACCATGCATTTGCGTACCCTGTTTGGTTAGGGTTAGGGAGCGCTATTTATTATATCCCTGATTGCTTCCGTTCATCTAGTGTGGTGTCCTACCATGTAGCTTGTTCTGGTAAGGTAGTTAGTGTAGTGGTTAAGACATCCACCTGGCACACCGACGGCCCGGATACAATTCCCGGATAGGGAATGCGTGGCATATTTGGTATAGAACCTGGCTCTCAACATGGGGAACTGTTTATCCCTTCTGAGGCAGAGAATCACGTCAATGTCGGTCCTGTCTCAGTTTGGGACGTAAAAGAACCACTGAGGACGACAAGCACCCTGGCAGTAACCGCCCTCAGGTCCAGCATAGAAAGGTCGGCTTGGTGAAAATTTTCTGAAAAAGGCTGAAAAAGTCAACGAGATCTTAACATTGTAACTACAATATATACCAGCGAACCAGCGCTCCCTCTACCGTGTGACCACCGTTCACTTGGGTCATAGTAGAAGGACTTGAATGAAAACAACAGACATAAGCAGCGCATTGTGACAGTTTCCACTGGGGCTCCTGGTACTATGTGTGGAACGCTGTAGAGCAGTTGCTAGAACACCGGACTCTCAATCAACGAAACCCGGATCAAACATTGGACAGGTTCGTCCAGTCTGCGTTATTCCGGTTCACTGAAAGAATACCATATGAATGAATACCTGGCTATAGACAGTGGTGGATATTTGTACATGACTAGTCGTAGCGCATTTATTGTAGCGTGGCTGAATGTTTCTCAGAGAAGTGTTCGATTGAACAGGTCTGCCCGAAGCAATACTGCGTTGTAAACGATGCCGCACTATGTAAGTACTTACCTTTACATTTACTGCCAATAACAATGACATATCAAGAGGGATAGACTGTACACGCAATTGTGTTGGTCAATAGCAAGTGACCGGTCAAGTAGACGTCTGCGCTGTCGTAATGTCCGGCGACGCGACGCGCAGTAACGTTATAACGCGTCCATTACGAGACAGCTCTAGCGAGTCTGATCTCGTCAGTGTCCACTAACTCGATGGAGACGGTCAGTTACGACAAGACGACGTCGGGAGCTCGTGTCTTGAACGGCGTACTCGGGCCGACACTCGGCTGCCGAGACGTCCAGTCGGTCATCGCTGATCGATGTCTCTCAAAAGACTGCCATTTCACCCGACTGACCATATCGATCTTCGCCGTGGCAAAACATCAAACGTATCGGTACATATCCTCGCGCGCTGTTCGGCTTGTCAAGACGATAATCACGAGACGCATCCTCTCAATTTCGACGGATCATTTGGCGTTTTCTAAGTAAAACGTCCGGTTCACCGTGAGCGGGCTAAGTGCAAATGCTTTGATGTATCCAGGTTGCTTAGCAAACTCCGTCAAGCAGTCAACAAAATGCCTGCATGAACACATGCTTTTTGTCGTATATTTTGTTGACATTCAGGTTTCAGAATATGATTTTTATGACCAAACCTAAGGGATTAGAGATAGTTGTTAAAGTGTCAGATGTATGCAGTAATGTTCCCTAGGCGATGTCATGTCGCATTAGTGATGTAATTTACATAGTTACCCGTTATCAACATTGTTTGTCAAGGCAAAACAAGACGGTGGCTTCGAGCATAATTTCGATTGTGACGTATGCAAACGGCGACGTGCTGGAGTCAGCAACTTGCCCTGTATATCAGGAGTACTATTAATGACGTCATACTATTAATGACGTCATACTATTAATGACGTCATAGCGGGAACCATTATGCCGACGTCTCGAGGTAGCTACGCAAGTTGGCATTTTACTAGTAGTATTAATAATACATTTCTTATACGCTTAATCCTGTAAAACAAGCCCAGAGATGCATCACAACTTTAGACATTAGTTAATCTAAAAATCGATACTGAAGGTTTCAACGGCTGTATGGCTTGATAGGTAAGATATTTCAGGTGGATAATAAATGCAAATTTGTAAGTGGCGTCACAATTATGTAATACGTCCTTGTGGTCTAACAGTAAGAACTTTATTCCATAAAATACAATACTGCCTAAAGAAATTTCCAAGATATGTTTTGTCAATTGGAATTGGCATCATGTATTTGAGAAGTTGACAATTCCAGCATAAATTCAGATACTGTTTACGCCTCACTGAATTATTGCGTCCTTTCTTCTTTAATGTAGCTGACATTGTAAATTGCACGTACCGGGTGCACGCGATCTATTCCGAAGTTCCTTACATACATTTAGTAAGTAATGTGTGTACAATTGTTGACTAAACTGAAAAGTAATACATATTTAACAAGGCTGTTATCATCATAAGTTTTTGTGTTGAAGGATAAAGCCTAACAATTAATCTTCAAAATCATCTGCCATGCTTAAGTAGTCCGGTCTGCTATTGACAGAAGAGACGCAGTATTCGGTGGCCTTTCTCGCCAATCCTCGCTCTCTCTCCTCGCTCTCCCTCTCTCCGCCGTTCATTGATCTCATTTCGGCCTGGTGGTGCAGTCAAGGTTCACTGTAATGGCGTTACTTTTGATTTCCACCGAATTTCACACCACGCTGACATGTTAAATCAATCACATCCGAAACCTACAATAAAAAACGCATCACACCCTCTTTTATGTTAACATATGTAATACATCCGACGAGTTGTATTTCGGGCATGTCAACAAGTCAAAATATAGCATGTCCGATACTAGACTCACTTTTCAAACTACAACAACAGTGTAGTAATCGGCCGTGCCATTTCAACGATCAGCGCCCACAGGGCACGGAGGTGGTTCTCGTTTCCGTGTCCGTTTTGAGCGGTAATTAACGAGACCACACAATTGGTCCCCACCTGGTTTTTCATATGCGTATTCAAAGTCACAAAACTCCAGAGAAGAGGCTAAGATGTGGTAGCTTGACGTTTGCATTGCATTGGCTTAGAGGCAATGATACTAATAACAAAAACAGGAGGAGGTGCAGGTTTATGAAAACAATTGGATAAGAAGAATCATGGGAGTGAAGAGAGCGGATAAGAGAAGGGTGGACGAACTGAGAGTGGAGGTTGGAGTGAATTAAATTGGTGAAGAGTAGGTTGAAATGGGCCAATCACGTGGACAGAATGGAAGATGAAAAATTACCAGAGCAGATGCACAGAAAGTGGAGGGAAAAGGGAGGCGAAGTAGACCGAGAATGCGATGAGGTGACTGCGTTAAGAGAGATCTGGAAAGAGTGGGTGGAGAATGGAGAACAACAGCAAAAGGAGTTAGAAACAGTTGACAGAGAACGTAATGAGAGGAAAGAAAAAGACGATGCTAACCATGGCCAACGTCACTCCTGACAACAACAACAACAACAACAACAACAACAACAACAACAACAACAACAACAACAACAACAACAACAACAACAACAACAACAACAACAACAACAACAACAACAACAACAACAACAACAACAACAACAACAACAATCAACAACAAATAATAAAATATATAATTATATATATATATATATATATATATATATATATATATATATAATATATATATATATATTCCATATATTTCGAATTGACCGTACGTCGCATGCGCTAGAAGTATTTCGTCTTAGTACGACGCCTGCAGACGTAAATAGTGGCGCCCGCGGCTCGACAGAAAGACTGAATGTTTCTCCATCTCAGCATGACTTTGAATTCTTTGACCGTCTCACGTGTTCCTTTCACTATTGATTTCAGAAACAGCTTCGGTAGATTCAACGTGATCTGAATTTGATCTAAATTAAAATGTGCAAATGCCTTTGAGAAACAGTCGATGTCACGCGTCAACCTGACATGAATTGCTGCTATGTCTGTCTGGCTTATGACTGAATGACACAGGGCGTGAATTGAGTACGTGCAGAGTATAGACTCTGACTAAACGTGTCGTCACGTTGCGGAGGCATTTGCAAATCTAACTATTTCTGAAAATAGTGACATCAATTGATCATGGAAAATCGAAGAACCGCGATCAGCCTATTTTTAGTCATGTATTTTTAGTGCAGTACGTAAAGGCGTTGTAATCGAAACATGAACAAATTCAACACCTTTCTGATACCGTATGTTTTTACAAAACGTTGGAGCGTGTGTCCCCTTCCCTTCCCGAATGGCGTACATGGGCAGTAAGGTATATGGGAGCTTAGCTAAAGTCTAAACGTCCTATTTTGGTGGGAAGATTATGATGCTGATCTGGTGATTCCTCGGGACCTGGTTTAAAACGTCCTTAAACGCAACAAGATTGCGCCATTTTCCACTTTGCTAACTATGCAAATTCACAGCGGCAAGCGTTAGTTGTATTAATGCACTGGAACAACGTTGTGTGCATTTCATGATTTACCTATTTTGGTCATGCCCGCAAGAATCGCCCGACATTCCGCTTAAAATGTTAATGGGTAATAAATGTCACCAGCTGCTTGCAAATCTCGCACCCATTACAACGGTCGCAGAACCGAGAGAGCATAAATGAGGCCATGGGGAATCGACGTCGTTTCCGTAAACGACACATTTGACGTCAGATCGCGTACTGCTTTATTTGATAGGGCACGAGTTGCATTCTTTATACGTTCCCGTCGTTGTTAGCTCCATTTTTGTTGACAAAAAACAACGAATCTGCGAGAAAGAGGATTACGTAATAGCATTATGGTCGCTCGTTCAGTGACACTAGGTGAACACGTTAACGGAAAGGATCTCGCGATAAAACACGGTCGATCGCTAAATCGCCCCAGCGGGTTATGAGCGATTTAGCTCATAGGCGAGGGGAAAGGATTACCGCTATGCAAAGAGGATATTAGTCTGGATTACCGGTGGTGTTGGGATTACCGCTCCTCCCGATTATTGGGGGGAAGACTCGTGTCCGGATTAGCATGTGCCAATCACACGCTGCAGATTATCAACGCGCGGCAATGTATGACGTCACGTATTCTCGTTTATTTTTTGTTAGGCAGGTAAACAGCCGATGTGCAAACAAATAATATGTTGGTAAAATACTTTTTTGTCTTCCTTCCTATGCAATATAAATTAGTTTAACTTGCGTTATCAAAAGGCACCGTTGTTCTTACGAAAAACAACGAAGCTGAACATTTCAATGCTATGTTGCATACAGTCAGACAAAAGTGATTGTAAAATTAATTAAATATTCACATATATAAAAGCAAATAATTGAAAATCAAATGGTGCTGATTAATTAATGCAAATACTAATATGGACAGTAGCACAATAATGTACTCATAACTTGCTATCCATTGTATCAGGGGAAGGGAGGGAGGGGGAGGGAGAGAGGGATGTAGGGAGGGAAGGAGGGAGGGAGGGAGGTAGGGAGGGAGGGAGGGAGGGGAGGAGTGAGGGAGTGAGGGAGTGAGGGAGTGAGGGAGTGAGGGAGTGAGGGAGTGAGGGAGTGAGGGAGGAGGGAGGGAGTGAGGGAGTGAGGGGAGGGGTGAGGGAGTGAGGGAGTGAGGGAGTGAGGGAGGGAGTGAGGGGAGGGAGGGAGTGAGGGAGGGAAGGGGAGGAGGAGGGAGGAGTGAGGAGGGAGTGAGGGAGGAGGGGGAGGAGGGGAGTGGAGGGAGTGAGGGAGTGAGAGGGAGAGGAGGGAGGGGGAGGGAGGGAGGAGGAGGGAGGGGAGGGAGGAGGGAGGGGAGGGAGGGAGAGAGGGAGGAAGGGGAGGGAGAGGAGGAGAGGGAGGGGAGAGGGAGGAGGAGGAGGGAAGAGGGGAGGGAGAGGAGGGAGGGGGAGGAGGAGGGGGAGGGAGGGAGGGGAGGGAGGGGGGAGGGAGGGAGGAGAGGGAGGGAGGGAGGAGGAGGGAGGGAGGGAGGGAGGGAGGGAGGGAGGGAGGGAGGGAGGGAGGAGGAGGGTCAGGCAGTTAACAATACTGGGCGTTTGCCAAAGTTGCAGGAAAATACATTGCTGTTCCCCTGTACATTTTGGGGTCATCTTGATATGGATTCAGAGTGTTAGACTGTCACGCTCTCTGTCATAATGACGTCACAGAGCAGGCAAGTTATGTCAGGAAATGTGTACGAGGCTTAATTCACATGATTCTAGGTGGCAGCACTGTATATTATTAACATCACGCTAGGTGGAAGCACCTTTAGTCACATTAAAGTCGTCAAGAAAAGCAACATTCTATATATAGGTCAATGACAAATATGAATATTATCGCGGAATGTTACGAACGGTTTGCAGACGCAAAAATACCGCAGATGTGAATAAATATATAAACACATGAAAATAAGCATATTTGTTTTACTGATTTTCTGAAATGTTAAATATGTGTTAGACTCACAGGTTAACAACGCGAAACGTGCGGACACTGGAGCTCTGCATCTCAGTATTACTACTGCCGCCACGTAATAATAGTGCCTGCTAGCGCTACCCACCACGTTTTTAATATTCCATTAAGTTTATTTTAATTGCCAGTATTTGCCGCATTCATTCGTCATCCTTTAAGTCTTGGTCATGGTAATGAAATAGGTGCAAAAAGTATGTGTCATCCTCGTAAGTCTTACTCATCTCATTTAAGCAGTTCGTTGTGTTAATCTCGTGCGTTAATCCTATCAGCCGTCAGCCTTGGGCTGTTCAACGGTATTGTTAATGTTGATCGCCAGACGGCGCCATCCGTTACCCGCTACCGGGCCGACAGCAGGATTTTGCACCCGGGCGGCAGGACTAGTGTAGGAGCGCACGGACGCTCCGTTTAGGTCAACATTTTTTAGGGTTCGGGAGGTTTACTGACTTGTTTCTTGCGTTGTTCTGATTTTATATGACGTTTTAACTTAACGAATATACACGTGTTAACAGTGTTTAGCACGCATGACGTGTGCGTCGTGTGATTACGTATAACAAACATATAGCAATATATTACAACGGAAATAAATGCTGTTGTGTAATGTTAAACTCCCATCAGAACCCTGTGTCGTGTGTTGGGATTTCAACGCAGTCTTCTTTCCAAAAGGGGTCGGGTAATTGGGGGCACGGGCTTCTTGTAAATCAAAAATGGGGTGTCCGTTGACTCACTAGACATTGTAATTTTAAACACCTATAAATAAATATCCTACTTCTTTATTTTGTTAATATGGTTTTAAATTGATAAAATTTTGAAAAATTTTTTTCCCTTTTTTAAAAAACCAAAAAAACCTTTTTTTTAAAGGGTTTTGGGAAAAAAAGGGTTCGCGGTTCACTCCACCTCCTACCTTCCCATTACTTGACGCAATCAATCCATCCCGTATTTCCCCGCCGTCCCACCAGTAGTGGTAGTGTGCTTTTAAATGTCAAACTGGTCTTTTCTTTCCTGCAAGCCGTACTTAACCATTTTCGTCTATAATTGAGACATGACAGATCCTCGTCTTCATTGACACCCACCTTTATCCTTCACACAGACACTAATGTTATTCTGGATGCCTTACATATAAATCCACACATCATGGGATTGCAAATAGTCTTCTTAAATGTTCCAGATTAACTGTCATTCCAAACGCTCACACATATGCACACGTCCATAGAAAACTCTCGCACGCAATCACGCATTTACACACACGCGCAAGCACGCACGCACGCACGCACGCACACACAAACATACATACACAGTACACAGTAGTACACACACAACACACACACACACACACACACACACACACACACACACACACACACACACACACACACACACACACACACACACACACACACAACACACACACACACACACACACACACACACACAACACACACACACACACACACACACACACAACACACACACAACACACACACACACACACACACAAAAACACACACACACACACACACACACACACACACACACACACACACACACACACACACACACACACACACACACACACACACTTATTGTAAACATTCTGTGATGACGAACGTAATAAAATCGTTCGAAGATCTCGGTGCGTACAACAGTTGGCAATGTCGTAGGCTCAGCATTAATTATTCACTTCTTAATCCGTTCAGTAAATGCGAATCAATTAAACAAAGCCACGTCTTAATCGCTTCGCATATGTATCGGGCCAATTTTCAAACAGAGGTTATTGCAACTAATCACTGCGTCTCTGGTGGTTAACATAACACTGAATGCATAACCAAAGGGCAGGTCGTAGATCAAAAGCCCAGTTAAACGAATGAACACGAAATATATAAGTTGACGTCCTCGCTTGGGATGAGATGCACCCACAGTTCTAAACAGTTGGCGCATTACACGTAATATAAACGACGTATCCGATTCAAGACTATCTAACGAATAAGTTTCCTTATCGTATTAACAACACAGAAGTTGAGATGGTGTTTGACTGAATAGGTGTGCACGGAAGTAGAGTGTAAAAGGCGATTTGAGCAGTCATGAGGACTATGCGTAAAACTGGACTCAACTGATATTTGAATAAAAAAAATTTTTCTCGCGAAGCGTTGGCAAATGGACGCCATTATTTCAGCCCATGGAAAATATTTTCGTTGAATATCTTAGGTACATAAACTATTAAATGTGTTGTTTACCTAACATCCTCCTACAAAACGTATTATAAACTAATTATTTTGTTGTTTCGTTCTCTGACCGTAGTGCGTGTCATTTTTAGCCATTCTTTCCGCGCGTTGCATATGTTGATTTCGTGGACTAAGACTGATACCGTTGACAAACAAGACACTGTTCACAACGTAAGGTGGTAGACGTCGTTGAGAAGATTTAAACCAATTGCACTCAACAACATGTCAAATAGCTTCAAATGACCAAGTCCACTGCTAGATGGTCACAGTAGAGGACGAGACGACGTCATATGGACAGAACGTTACTGTTGCTTTGATAGGTGCTTGATTGACAAAATAGTATACGCTCCGGTGATCTGATAAAATCAACCCATGCACATATAGACACAAATATCTCACATTCATGGTCATTCTAAAATATATTTCAAAATGACCATGAATACGATTTTGTCTTCAAATAAAAAAAACATTTGTATTTTGATAAGGCTCACTGAAGGTCAACATAAAAATAATTAATTTCTTATTGTTATTAAGACATTAATACATTTATAAAGGTTGCCTTAAATGAACATTCCATTCCTACAAAAGCGCAATTTTAATATACTAGTCCGCACCATTAGTATACATAACGACATGGCCGTCTTTCCCACATGTATCCCATGATCCCTTGCAACAACACGTCACCGCCATCTGGCAATAACAAACGCGCCATCTCGGACTAATTACAAATCGTTAATGTGGTGGTGACTTATTCAGGCGAAGCATGGCCAAAATGCGGACAGCCAAATTACAACACACTTCCTGCCGAGGTTATTTGCATGTGCAGTCACGCCATGTGCAGCGCTTGCGTGTAAACACAGAAAAACGTCAAGTACACGCCTCGAGGCAACAATTCTTGTCGGGAACTCAGAGATATGTGAACGTTATTAAGTACAGTAAAAGATTCGTGTGTGTGTGTGTGTGTGTGTGTGTGTGTGTGTGTGTGTGCGTGTGTGTGTGTGTGTGTGTGTGTGTGTGTGTGTGTGTGTGTGTGTGTGTGTGTGTTGTATGTATGTATGTATGTATGTATGTATGTGATGTATGTATGTATGTATGTATGTATGTATGTATGTATGTATGTATGTATGTATGTATGTATGTATGTGTGCGTGCGTGCGTGCGTGCGTGTGTGTTTACTTGCTTACGTGCATGCATGCTTGAGCGGGTGCTTGAATATGCGAGTGCGTGTGTGCACATGTGCAAGTGTGCGACCACGTACGCATACATGTGTGCGTGCGTGATTGCGTGCATCAGTAAGTGTTATTATATATTGTGATGCTTAGGCATGCGAAGAAAAAGGTGCTACACAGACACTTTTGATATATTACGTGTACTACAACGGCAGTTTTATGCCTTTTTGTGATGTGATAGTAATCGCTCTATCGATAGTGTAAACACCCCATTAACGTTCAGGCAACCTATGCTATATAACATCTGTGTTTTTGTCGTGCATAATGACAACCATGTAGACAACTGGCCATGAATAAATGATACCATCTAATCATGGGTGTGGCGACTATAGAGCAGTTATTATATCGTGTTCATCCCCTATCATAATCATTTACAAAGCCGCGTCATACAATGCACTGTCAGTGTCGATGGTTGTCTGTCTATGAAAGATGAACACTGATAGAGACACACCACAGTGCAGCGATGCGCGTTTAATCTACTTCTCACTTCTACGTCTAAACAATTACGCCTGCTGCGGTAATGAAGGACTAATACTGTTACTTCACGTTTTCGTAATAATTGCATGTTTAAAATAACTGCTATAGTTCACTTTGTATGTTCCTTTAGTTTATGGCAATCGTCCTTTTAAACGCCCGCAACATTCAACTTGCGAACACGTTTTGTGGCTTATGAATCACAATATGGCGCCCATCTACAACGTATCTTTTGTACTATTAAGAACTGTTTAGCCTATTAATAATTAAAGAAGAGGTAGGTTTTGTTAAGGCTGAAACTTTAATCAAATGTGTGTGGAAGCTGGCTGACGACCAGCGTTGTGTGACGTCATAATAATTGGGGCCAACTTTGTCTGCTCGTGTTGACGTATAACTTGATGGGTGTTCCGACTGATGATGTTGGCAATCTTAAGACTTCTGGCCTGTATGATGGCGGATGTACGGACTGATGATGTTGGCAATCTTAAGACTTCTGGCCTGTAGGATGGCGGATGTACGGACTGATGATGTTGGCAATCTTAAGACTTCTGGCCTGTATGATGGCGGATGTACGGACTGATGATGTTGGCAATCTTAAGTCTTCTGGCCTGTAGGATGGCGGATGTACGGACTGATGATGTTGGCAATCTTAAGACTTCTGGCCTGTATGATGGCGGATGTACGGACTGATGATGTTGGCAATCTTAAGACTTCTGGCCTGTATGATGGCGGATGTACGGGCTGATGATGTTGGCAATCTTATGTCTTCTGGCCTGTATGATGGCGGATGTACGGACTGATGATGTTGGCAATCTTAAGACTTCTGGCCTGTAGGATGGCGGATGTACGGACTGATGATGTTGGCAATCTTAAGTCTTCTGGCCTGTATGATGGCGGATGTACGGACTGATGATGTTGGCAATCTTAAGTCTTCTGGCCTGTAGGATGGCGGATGTACGGGCTGATGATGTTGGCAATCTTAAGACTTCTGGCCTGTAGGATGGCGGATGTACGGACTGATGATGTTGGCAATCTTAAGACTTCTGGCCTGTATGATGGCGGATGTACGGACTGATGATGTTGGCAATCTTAAGTCTTCTGCCCTGTAGGATGGCGGATGTACGGACTGATGATGTTGGCAATCTTAAGTCTTCTGGCCTGTATGATGGCGGATGTACGGACTGATGATGTTGGCAATCTTAAGACTTCTGGCCTGTAGGATGGCGGATGTACGGACTGATGATGTTGGCAATCTTAAGTCTTCTGGCCTGTAGGATGGCGGATGTACGGACTGATGATGTTGGCAATCTTAAGACTTCTGGCCTGTATGATGGCGGATGTACGGGCTGATGATGTTGGCAATCTTATGTCTTCTGGCCTGTATGATGGCGGATGTACGGACTGATGATGTTGGCAATCTTAAGTCTTCTGGCCTGTATGATGGCGGATGTACGGGCTGATGATGTTGGCAATCTTATGTCTTCTGGCCTGTATGATGGCGGATGTACGGACTGATGATGTTGGCAATCTTAAGTCTTCTGGCCTGTAGGATGGCGGATGTACGGACTGATGATGTTGGCAATCTTAAGACTTCTGGCCTGTATGATGGCGGATGTACGGACTGATGATGTTGGCAATCTTATGTCTTCTGGCCTGTATGATGGCGGATGTACGGACTGATGATGTTGGCAATCTTAAGTCTTCTGGCCTGTAGGATGGCGGATGTACGGACTGATGATGTTGGCAATCTTAAGACTTCTGGCCTGTATGATGGCGGATGTACGGACTGATGATGTTGGCAATCTTAAGTCTTCTGGCCTGTATGATGGCGGATGTACGGACTGATGATGTTGGCAATCTTATGTCTTCTGGCCTGTATGATGGCGGATGTACGGACTGATGATGTTGGCAATCTTAAGACTTCTGGCCTGTAGGATGGCGGATGTACGGACTGATGATGTTGGCAATCTTAAGACTTCTGGCCTGTAGGATGGCGGATGTACGGACTGATGATGTTGGCAATCTTAAGACTTCTGGCCTGTAGGATGGCGGATGTACGGACTGATGATGTTGGCAATCTTAAGACTTCTGGCCTGTAGGATGGCGGATGTACGGACTGATGATGTTGGCAATCTTAAGACTTCTGGCCTGTAGGATGGCGGATGTACGGACTGATGATGTTGGCAATCTTAAGACTTCTGGCCTGTAGGATGGCGGATGTACGGACTGATGATGTTGGTAATCTTGTGTCTTCTGGCCTGTAGGATGGCGGATGTAATGAGTGCAAAGCCAAAGCATATCCGCCTGAATGAAATAGTTCCGCTGGGAGGGAGTATAGTGTACACCTAAAGGGACTCTTTGGAACTGGCGGCAATTTGAATTAAAGGTATTCGCGTAGTAATTTTAGAGTGGCTAAATGCTTCACATCAAAGTCGAGACGATGTGCGAATGAAGACATACTGGCACGGAGCGTAAAGGATTTTTTGTGATGTCCGCAATTTTAATTATAAATGTGTTTATTAATCACTTATAACCCTGAAGCCTAACACTAACCCTAACCCTGACATATTGAGAGAAAATACTTCGCGTACGCGGAGTTTCTAGTTTGGGGTCCGACCACACTACCCATATAAAAGGCATGGTCGTGAATATTCGGCTCAGTTCGTCAAACTTCGGTTTAATGAGAAAGGTTCACAATTTACAGTCAAACGTCATTGAGTGGTCCACTGCGCGTGAGTGAATATTCATATAGGGCGTGCAAGTCTCGCGCGCGAAAACGAGGCTGGGGGCAGTTGGGGACAGTTGGTCCATATACTCCATGTTAACAAATAGGACTTTGTTTTGTTTTTGGTCGTAATAATCGAACTGTTCCGAAATAGCGTATATCAGTTATATTGTCCGAAGGATTATTACAAACAGAAGCAGTGGAACACTTTGCCGATGACAATGATCACGGAAATCATGAATTTTAATCAATTATTATGGTGGTTGCCATGGCAATAGCGGCAAGTACTTGTGTTTGGCGATCTTGACTAATAATGAAGAGTGCCAGTTTTCGCGCAGTACAACCTGTTTGGGCCAAACGTATACATGTGTTATGATTATGTGCATTTAGACAACTTGTCAGGTATAAGTGCTTATCGAAACCACAACGTACAGCAATGTAAAACGTAAATCCCGTAAAAGACACATACGGTCTAACATCATGTCTATTATCTGCACAACGTAAAGCATTTAAGATAACAAACGTATAACACAAGATATTTATGAACTGATTTTCCTAGTATTCATCAGTCGGAAGCTACAACTGTCATCCATCGTTAGAATATTATTCTTCTGTCCAGTCCCCAATTAGTCTCGCTTAGTCCCTAATAAGCTCCAGTCGCGCGGAGTCACGCCATGTATCGTGACCCACTTGCAGGCCCTATTGCCAAGTTCAGTCTACACTATATTGTTGGTCATGTAACAACTTATATTGCTTCATATATACGTGTTACGTTGATGTCACGTTGTTAACACGTATATGCATCACATATACGTGTTACGTTCGGGGTCACATACTTCCGTCAGTCGCAGTGTTCGGTCTAACTACGACCAAGCGAGAAGCGAAAACAATACAACCGCGTGATATGTTTAGCTTATTTTGGTTCAATTAGACGGAACATCAGTTGTACTCTGGGGGATTTGGTGGGGAGCAACATGGGAGCATGTGGCAGACTGGGGGAAATGAACGAATTCGGAAATGACGGGAAACAAACAATCCGAGTTCCGGGACACATATAGGAGCAACAATACTCATATCGCCCTGAAGCAAGACTCACAGTAATGAACTGTTACTCGGACGCCGAACGGCATATGCGATGACCATTAGCGGTCAGTTGGGTGTGATTACGCGATAATTGCTGCGCTCGTGCGCTGACATGACACTGGCCGGGTTGTGTCCACTCCTGCGGTCATTCCGACAACAACAAAAACGCGGTTGCAGATTTGCGGTCCGTCAAAAACACGGGGCGCGTAAATGTGTAATACGTTCACCCCAGTAGACGCCGCCGTCAGCCAATCAGAAGCGGTTGCCGCAAAACCCGCGGGACTAGCTCCCAGCGCGAAGCTCCGTTAACGAGTTGATTGGCCGGAGCGCGTCCACGGCCCAGCAGCGGAATGCCAATAATCGGATCTTTAACAATGGCCGTGTGCGCGAGGGTACGACACTTGTAGAGCGCTTTACCTGCCGACCGGACGCGCGATCACCTGGCTCCGTCCGCGCACACACGCCACGCCACGGCAGTCGACGGGAGCTGTCAGAGCGGTGCCGTCGCTCACACGGCGTGAAAGCGGCCGACGCGTACGTACGGACCGGTGGATTATCGGGCGATAGTAAGTGAAGGGATTATAATCGTACGGCGCCGGTGGAGTACGGGAATCGAGGCGATATCCCCGCTGTTGTTGGCGCGGTCGCGTGCCGCTGCGGCGGCGCATGGAGTGGTCTACCGGCCGACGTAGCGTCGTCAACGAGCTCGGAGCGGACGCCGGGCTCGACTCAGCGCCTACGCATGGGACCCGCACGCGACAAGGCACGACTCGGGTTCTGGCTACGCATCGTCATTGTACTTGTGTCCATGGGTACGTAACGGTGTGTGTGTGTGTTGTAGGGGGTGGGGTGGGTGGTTGTGTGTGTGTGTGTGTGTGTGTGTGTGTGTGTGTGTGTCGTGCGTGCGTGCTGTGTGTGTGTGCGTGTGTGTGCGTGTCGTGCGTGTGTGCGTGTGTGCGTGTGTGCGTGTGTGCGTGTGTGCGTGTGTGCTGTGTGCGTGTGTGCGTGTGTGCGTGTGTGCGTGTGTGCGTGTGTGCGTGTGTGGTGTGTGCGTGTGTGCGTGTGTGCGTGTGTGCGTGTGTGTGTGTGCGTGTGTGTGTGCGTGTGTGCGTGTGTGCGTGTGTGTGTGTGTGTAGTGTGTGTGTGTGTGTGCGTGTGTGCGTTCGTGAGTGCGTTCGTGCGTGCGTATGTGTGCGCTGATATTGTCTTCTCCAGTCGGAATGGGGCGCGGTGGCGAGATGGGTAAAAAGCCGGTCTTTTAATCGTATGAAACCTCCACGTGTTCAGTCCACGCTGAAATAGTTCGGCGATATCGATAACGATAACAGCGCACCTATAGTGACATATAATGTTGGGAATTTGAATTAACGGACCTTGCGTAGCTGAATGCTCCATATCGAAGCCGAGACGATGTGTGAATGAAGAGATGTACCAGGAAGGGAGGTAAAGCCCTTCCTGCGAGCCTAATGACTGGTATTGTGACAAGGTAACTCAAATTTCTACTATCATCGTGACGTCGGTGTCATCGAGTCTCTGTCCCTGCAGGCGATAACCCGACCCCGACATTTTCCACATCGTTAAGATGGATATCACGAGGTACTTGTATCTGTTGTTTGGGTGTGTGTCCGGTAAAACAAGGCCACCACAGTTATCAATAACACGGCACTACATAAGTATGCCCAATCGAGAAATTATCCGTATTCCGTTTCCGGTCACGTGGGAGTTTTGTTTGATTGTATGTCACCGTCGATGATAACACGATAACGACCGTTATCGTTCAGCTGGTATCTGATCAAAATAACAAACAGTCATTTCATATAACCATCTTGCAAACGTGCTCACCTTAAAACGGCTGTTGTGATTATATCGCTTATTCATTTGGACGATTGTGTATAAAGCGATGTCTGATCACACCTTCGCATTAATAATATAACTTCTCATTTCCTCTTCATCGTGGATTACGAACGTGACGTCATCGCACTGTTTACAATGCCCCGCTTGAGATCCGCGGCCACAGAATGCCGAGTGCGCATTGACCAGAAATAATTGCTATCTCGTAAGCGAATCGGGCAGCGACGTTTTGAGAGAAAGCACAAGTCGTTCGGATACTAGAGATAGGGCGTTACAACGACCATCGCCGTCTATCGATTCGCGGGAGTTCCCCGGGTGCGGTCTTATCTGGCGAGCGAGCCCGTTGCCATTTGGCTCAGTGCCTAGCTGCAATAAAAATACAACCTTGATAAACCGGGATGTTCCGTAACCACAGCCGCGCTCTTGTCCAAGGTACATTTCTGTGCCGCGTCGCCGGATGCTGTTAGGTTTATTGAAGCAACGCGCAGGCTCTGTAGACGCCGTGTTTGCGTTGGTAGGTTTTAACGGTTGTTTTTATGCGATGAACGTTTGAAACCAGACGTATGTTCCGACTGGTAAAACATTGTCTGCATGTAGGTGTTTATATAGTATCCTGTCGTATCAATATGATGCAAACACGCTTTCGTCCA
>JAODUO010000562.1:87500-120000 GCA_025642075.2 Ridgeia piscesae
TTACCATGACTGTTGATGTTGCTCTCGTTGTTGCTGCAACTACTGTTGACCATGTTTGTTTTGGTACAATTCGTTTCAAAACCAAATAAAAGTCAAACGACTATCTTCAAAACACTTTCAAATCAAATAAAAAACAAACACATTATCTTCCGAGCAATGGAGGGCATTTCAAATATCCTGTTGTTACTCCAACATTCTACGGTTACTACTGCTACAACGGCTCTGGTATTACCACGCTATGGGCGGATACTGTTCCTACAGCAATACACTACGATGTGATGTGATGTGATGCGATTCAATAAACATACAATATACTACAATACAATGCAATACATTGCACACTGTCTTTCAGACGGCATCGCTCTGTCAGACGAGAAGCGACTCATCAAGCATCTGCTCGACAACTACGCGCGCGTGGGTCGTGTCGGACGGCCGGTCTACAACACGACAGAGACGATCCACGTCAGCTACGGCCTCGCCCTTATCCAGATCCTCGACCTAGACGAGAAGAATCAGGTCCTCACGACCAACTGCTGGAGTCGATACGTGAGTACTCCTGTGCTTCTTTCTTCCTCTTCCGGTTGTTGTAAGTGTTGATGGTCATGGCCATTCAAAGTTACAGCAGCTATGTTACGATCTTGCGTAGCCAATTCGCTTAGTGTTCTTCTCTTTTGATATTTGCATCGTTTCCCATTACTACCGGGTCAACGTGCGTCTAGATGGACTGAGACTGGGATACATGTTAGAACGGATCGAGGAACCTTGGTGCGATGACAGTAATCATAGTAAAACAAAAACGATGACTACCATTACCTCTGTTGTCATTGTTACATTGGTTCGACCCTGGTTCCGGACACAGTGTCGAAAGTTGGCCAACTTACAGTTGCATGTGTGTATGGTAAGAGATGCTGCGGGCTGATGGCCCGTTCTATCTGGTGTCTGTATACATGCTAGAGAAAGTAAAACAGCCCATGCAGGGAAACTGAAAAACCATGTCGTGTACTACTTCGATCTCATTCTCTATGCCAGAATAATCAACACAAAGATGCTGTGCTCACTGCCCGCCTGTGCCAGTTTCGTCTTTTTCACTGATTTGTCGTTCAAATCGCTTTTTCTTTTAAAAACGATGGTTTCCTGTATTCTGAGTTTTACATACATTGAATGCTGATGGTCACGTGCTTGAGAAATCGAAAATTATGAAGACATTGTACAAAACCCATTTCAGCAACATCAGTCACATTTAACATGGTCAGGTCGCGTAGCAGGTAGTGAACTGCTCTCGCAAAACATTGTCGAGTTGCAAAAACGTGGAACAGGCTAACGGGACCAGGTTAAAGGTCACAATAATAAAATATATTATACTAATGGTCGCAAACAAATAAGACACGAATGCAATTATACGTTGGCCTAGTTAGTTCTATGTCTGTCTCGTGAGGAAGGTAACACTGGCCACTAACGGGTCCGTCTGACACTATATGTTGAAGCACAAATCGATATCCACTCATTACGTTACGTCCGTGATGACAGATGATGATAGACAAACACGGCGCCAGTGAAAGATGCCATTGCGTCTTAGGAAGGTAAACAAACTATACATGTCTCACGACTCTTTAACGTAGCACCTCGTATGCACGGGACTAGAGTCAACTGGAATTGGTAACTTAGCTATAAGGTATACGATATAGTCTGTTTTGTTTTGGCGAAATCGACCGGCGTCATTGCCTTGCTATTGTCGTTCAAACAACAACAGTTTTGCAACGTCTTAAACGTATTCATCAATGAACATGTGCGACGCGTCACAATTTGTTTGCAGAGTCCCGAAACAGCAGAAACACAATTGAACTATATACAAGCTGGCAGGTTAAACAACGTTTGCAGAATCATAATATCAGCGTCAGTAATTGTATTATGCTGTGATGAAATAAAATCATAAAAGCGGGGAACGAGGGGGGGCAATGGGCAGCTGCCATTTGGGTGGGGTTTCAACCAACGCCAAGTATTTATTAAAAAAGTAACGCTACGACGGTTTCGAGAATGTGTGAAGAGCACGCACATAGACATAAAATGTCGGAAACGGAAAAATGGAGACAAGATGGGAGTAGACATTTGGTTTGGGTTCAGACATATGGTTGTGAACCCCACTGCGGCGTGAGACACCGGGGAAGGGGGACTGGGGCCGACCTCCGACAGTTGTTAACCACTCCAAATGAAATTATTTCCCGCGTCAGTGAACAGAATATATCAGAATGTACACTTTTGGAGCTACACTGCGGGACGCATTCTCGTACGGTCGACGCTGGACTTTCCGGTCAATAATTCTTGCTGCAGGACGCGCGATAAGTCTTGATAACTCTCGCCGTGCCCCAGTCGTGGGTGTCTTCTCACGGTGAGCGGTCTACACGTTATTTATCGTCATCTCCGTGTGTGGCGAGCGGATATGACGTAGACGTGTCCGCACTGTGGAAACCAGATCGGTGACACGTGGTCTTCACGTCACAGTCGGGTCATTTCACAGTAACAGGCATACCTCGTCCAGAGTAAAAACATATTTTCGACCATGATATTTATCGCATTTTCGGCGTTAGTTCGGTAGCTTAATATAGAGCGTGACTAATCCGATGAACAACAGTGAACGTTTGCATCGTTTCCTATTTCTTTTTTATTTTATTAACGAATGTCATGAATGAATGTCATTTACGTCACGAAAATATTTCCAGATTGATGTCCATTTATTGCTCCTTTTCCAAACATATTTTCTAATAATTTGTGGCCCACTTTATTTACGTACTTTTGCAAAAGTTGTATTCATTGTTTATTCGGCTCTTGTGACACAGCGAAATACCATACAACCTCCCGAAGTGCCTATAGTGTCTCATATATCTGACATGGGCGGAAATTTGGAGTAGTGAGTTATTGTTTTCATGTTATAGTCGGCTTTTTCATGAAGGTAAACGAGTCGATTTTCTGTATGATCCGGTATGTATTCATTGGATCAGTTAGTTCAGTTTCGAGATAGTCCCCCGGACCATGGTCTCCGTGGACACTGCTCCCGTAGGGCTTTGCTCAGGTGGTCCGGTAATTGGCTATTATGGTCCTTCATTTTTGTAATTGGTCTCATTCTTTCTCATCGCCGCCGGCGTTTCGCTTACCTTCGCCGTTTAGCGTTTTACATCCCCTGCGCTTAGTTGTTCCGCTAGGTGATTCCCAGAAAGACGCAGGACGCCGTATAGGAATCAAGCGGCGCTGGTCCCCGTGGAATGGTGTTGATGACATTGGCGGTAGGAAACACTACTATAAAACAGCCAAGTACACAAACAGGAAATATGTTATCATTGAATTACACGGGCTAACTATCTTAATGATACACATGATCAGTTAATAACGCGTCCGCGTAGGGAAAATGGGAAAGGAAACGACGATGGAATTCGAGCTAATTGTAACATCGAAAACGTTGTGATGAGGTTTTTTTATATGATTATTATGTCTGTTTGTAACCCTCTAAGGTAAGGCGTATCACCAGAGGAAAGCATTGCTTTATTGTGTTTATATAGTTAACAATCAGTCAGTATATTTCCGTAACTGGGCTAATTACAATGGGTTTTCGTTGTAGTAGATGTTACACTTTAAATCAAAATTATTAAAGCGACGCCGAATTTTTGGGTTGTACATTTGATTGTGCCAACGGACAGGACTTTATGAGATGGAGACGGGCATGAAAGGGCATCGACGTACGTTTGAGTGGATGGACAAAGTCATGATAGACCATTGACTTGTGTAGGAGTTGAACGCTCGGGCAGGAGAGGACATCGACTTCTGTGGGAGTGGGAGATGGGCATGGCAAGACATTGACTTGTACAAGGCAGGAGAAAATAAGAAGACAAGGACAATGACATGGGAAGCTACACGCACGGACTGATTGTCTCCCACAGGGAATGGAGCTCGTCCGTGCTGCCTACAGCACTGCGCCCGGCTCAGTTCATCGGAATCGTACAAGATTGCCTATTAAAGTCATCTTTCCTTCTGACTGTCTCGAAGACTTAACATCTCCAAGTGATGTTGGATCTTACTGCCCCTCCACGTACACATGCATGCAAATAGATGATATCAATGTTGACAGCATTACCTTTACCCTAACTGCAACCTGTCTAACACAAAACCTTTTTACACACCAGACCAAACAAAAAACATCATTTGCCCTAGAGAAGTGCAGGAAGCGCCCTCCTCGGCCACTACGGTTATTGTCCGGAATGATGCGGTTGTGACATTGCCGCGTTGTTTTATTTTTATGCACGACTTGGCAGCAAATCGAAAGGTTTACCCGAGGGAATTAGTCGAGGCATACATCATTTAGCAGCCAGCCGTACATCTACACGGAGTGGTGAGTTTGCATGGTAGAGCGCCGACATGGTGTCTGTCAGACCGAGTCAAGCAGCGGGTGTCACATCGACCGTGTCGTGACGTGTCTGGCGGCGGCAGAGGGCGGCGTCATCTGCTGGCTGCCCGTGTGCTGTGTGTGTTCATTGAACTGATTCACGTTGATTGACAGCTTTACAAAGATAATTATTGACGAGAGGTGCCAACATACGATTGCAGCAGTGTGTGTGTGTGTGTATGTGTGTGTGTGTGTGTGTGTGTGTGTGTGTGTGTGTGTGTGTGTGTGTGTGTGTGTGTGTGTGTGTGTGTGTGTGTGTGTGTGTGTGTGTGTGTGTGTGTGTGTGTGTGTGGTGAGTGAGTGAGTGAGTGTGGTGAGTGGTGAGTGAGTGAGTGAGTGTGTATATATATATATATGTGTGTGTGTGTGTGTGTGTGTGTGTGTGTGTGTGTGTGTGTGTGTGTGTGTATGTGTGACTGTGTGTGAGAGAGAGAGAGAGAGAGAGTGTGTGGAGTGTGTGTGTGTGTTATTGTGTTGTTGTTGTGTTTTGTATTTTGAGGAGTGATAGATGAGAGTGGTGTGTGTATTTTTTGTGTGTGTGTGTGTGTGTGTGTGTGTGTGTGTGTGTGTGTGTGTGTGTGTGTGTGTGTGTGTGTGTGTGTGTGTGTGTGTGTGTGGAGAGAGAGAGAGAGAGAGTGTGTGTGTATGGTGTGTGTGTGTGTGTGTGTGTGTGTGGTGTGAACTGAGTTGTTGTGTGAGAGAGAAAGTAATGTGTGCGTGAGTGTGCCAACATACGATCAGCAGTTTGTTGTGTATGTGTGTATGTGTAGTGTTGTGTATGTGTGTGTGTGTGTGTGTGTGTGTGTGTGTGTGTGTGTGTTTTGTGTGTGAGTGTGTATGTGTGTGAGGGTGTGTGAGTGTGTGTGAGTGTGTGTATGTGTGTGAGTGTGTGTGAGTGTGTGTGAGTGTGTGTGAGTGTATACATGAGTTTGTATGTCTGTGTGGATGAATGTATGTGTGCGTGTATGCTTGTGAGTGTATGTGAGAGTGTTGTGTGTGTATGCGTGTGTATGTGTGAGTGTCTGTGTCACTGTGGATGCGTGTGTGTTAGTGAGTGTGTGAGTGTGTTTGTGTGTGTTTTTGTGTGTGAGTGAGTATGTTTGAGCGTGTGTGCATGTGTGTGAGTGAAAAAGTGTATATGATATGTGTGCATGAGTACAAGAGAGTGTGTGTATGTTTGTGTATATATGTGTGTGTGAGTATGTATGTGTGTGTGCTGCACGTACACACGTACATACGGACGTATGTATGCATATGTATACATGTATAGATGCATGTATGTCGATATTTTATACATATTTGCTTATACCTCCACGTTATACGTATACACGCCATATCGGTTAATCTCTTCATCTCCCTTCCATTCTCAGTTTTACACTCTCCTTCACATTTTGTTTCTTTGGTTTGTTTTTTGATCGAGATAATGCAGTATTGTCATCGACACAACCACTGCACGCTGACAGCATCCAATTTGTGCAGTCTTCTTTGCCCAGTAATTGTGGAAGCCAGAGAACTGCTTGGCAATCTCATCAAACCAGTCTCTGTTGACGTCAGTCTACACAGACGTGTTGATGCGACTCAACATGAGACCAGACTGCAGTTGATGCCGACGTTGTGCCGACGTTGTGCGGACGTCTGCTGCTGACACCAGATTTAGTTTTATAAACTCCCGAGTATTGATCGCACAGACAATTACCTTTGCATATGGATGGTCACTCTGCAGTAGTTACCAAAATAATTTTGTTTCCAATAGTATCTCTTTAACGCACGATTAGAGCGCAGTGATCCGTGTAGAACTTCAATGCCGTATTTCGATTTATATTCATTAACCACGTGAACGAATCAACAGAAACGTAAACCTATGTTTCGATGGTGCTGGTCGTATCGCCAATTAATTTAGCATTACCGAAATAATATACAATCAATGGGAATATACAAACAGTGAGTCCTCGGGCGTGATTCAAACAATCGGGCATAATAAATGTGGACCCGCTTTGAAAATGAGTCTGTGAACACGGAGAGTGGCACAGTAGTGGAACACAATGCTTGTGTGTCGAATAGTTTTTAATTTCCTGTTGCTGATTAGAAACCTATCGCGTGTCAGTGATGAAAGAATCCATAATGTACACAGATATAATCGCGCTGATTTGTGTGATAAAATGACACGAAACGTAATCCACGTCGATTGTCACGGAAACAAACATATTGGATTCAAAGAAAATGTTATACTGATCAACAACAAAACGTATAGTATATAAGATGATGACTAAATACGTTCACACAATTTGCGCGTACCTTTTTGTACTCAATATTAGCGATGTGGTAGACGCCGTTATATAACGCAATAATCTTACATTCTTAATCAAACATTTGCCATTTAATTAGGACCGTACATTGTCACCACAATGAAGAGTTACCTTCTGGCATTTAGGATAACTCGTTTCGCACGTTTCATCTGATCAATATAGATACAATTATTTAGAGTACACATATGTTACGGGTGTGAATACTATAACCATCCGGCCTTTTCTCCGAACTGGCGCCAAATAAGTGTTAGTTATTGATTTACTCTCAAACCGACGATATTTAAACCCGGTGTTCAATTAACCGGCATAGACGATCGAATGTGTATATTTAATGAATCGAACGCGCCAATTGCTTAAATGGTGTGATTGTGAGCATGCTTCCGTGGGGACATGACATAAAAACTGTTAGCTATAGCAACACAACAATGTAGAAATTAAATATTTACCACGTGCCGATTAACACGTAGTTGGCACGCAACCATTGTGATAGATCACTTGCAGTCAGCCTAGCGGCTGCCATGTTCTGTAACCGTCATGGCGTGAAACCTGGTTCCGGTCCACGTGGTGCTTGACGCAAACGACTCTCTCGCGTCATTATCCGGCTACCACGTGACAGCGCAAACAAACGAGGCTCAACGAAACACCTACTTCCGGTGTACTTATTCATGTATTGAAAACTAACGCTTTTGCGGTTACTGCGCCAATGTTGGGGAATTATTATTTTTGTTGTGAGGTCATTAGGTATTGGGCCTACAAGAGTACGACATACATATACGCCCAGATGCTGACAGGGTTAAGTGTGTGCTGTATGCAAGCTGTTCTTATGTTCTACTCTTGATTTGAGCATAACATACTATAATTTCGTTAACGTTCGCGAGCCTTCTCTCAAGAGACGATGTTTAGAGTCCAGGAGTGAGTAGAATATTTCACGCAATAATTGATCTACATTGTGGTGCTTTGTGTTTGCACCCACTCTGATGGTGAGAGAGGGGGGACGGGGTATACAGAGAGAGAGAGAGAGAGAGAGAGAGAGAGAGAGAGAGAGAGAGAGAGAGAGAGAGAAGAGAGAGAGAGAGAGAGAGAGAGAGAGAGAGAGAGAGAGAGAGAGAGAGAGAGAAGAGAGAGAGAAAGAGAGAGAGAGAGAGAAGAGAGAGAGAGAGAGGAGAGAGAGAGAGAGAGAGAGAGAGAAGAGAGAGAAAAGAGAGAAGAGAGAGAGAGAGAAGAGAGAGATGAGAGAGAGAGAGAGAGAGAAAGAGAGAGAGAGAGAGAGAGAGAAAGAGAGAGAGAAGAGAGAGAAGAGAGAGAGAGAGAGAGAAAGAGAGAGAGAGAGAGAGAGAGAGAGAGAGAGAGAAGAGAGAGTAGAGAGAGAGAGAGAAGAAGAGAGAGAGAGAGAAGAGAGAGAGAGAGAAGAAGAGAGAGAGAGAAAGAGAAAGAGAGAAAGAGAGAGAGAGAAAGAGAGAGGAGAGAGAAGAGAGAGAGATAGAAGAGAGAGAGAGAAAGAGAAAAGTGAGAGAGAGAGAGAGAGAGAAGAGAGAGTGAGAAGAGAGAGAGAAGAGAGAGGAGAGAGAGAGAGAGAGAGAGAGAGAGAGAGAGAAGAGAGAGAGAAGAGAGAGAAGAGAGAAGAGAGAGAGAGAGAGAGAGAGAGAGAAGAGAGAAAGAGAGTAAGAGAGAGAGAAAGAGAGAGTGAGAGAGAGAGAGAGAGTAAGGATAAAGGATAAAGGATAGGATAGGATGGGGGTGGGTGGGTGGGATGGCAGGAGAGGTGAGGGGAGTGGAGGGGATAGCAGAGCAGAGTAGAGCAGAGCAGACAGAACAGAGCAGAGCAGACAGAACAGAACAGAACAGAACAGAACAGAACAGAACAGAACAGAACAGAAGCAGAACAGAACAGAACAGAGCAGAGCAGAGCAGAGCAGAGCAGAGCAGAGCAGAGCAGAGCAGAGCAGAGCAGAGCAGAGCAGAGCAGAGCAGAGCAGAGTAGAAAGGAGGAGAGGGAAGGAGATAAGACGTGAGGTCAGATGAGGAGAGATGGTGAGGGGGCATGAGATGAGATGGATAGGTAACAACCAAGGAAGATGTCACCACGTAAACCTTGCCTTTTGTCTAATCAATCTCTTATGACTTACCAGATCTGCACTCAGACGACGTCTTATCGTTGACGTGGTCTTGACGCAGACATTCTGTGTGTCAACAGCATTCTGTGCGCGTTGATTTCATTTACGACGCTGCCAATCGTCCCAATCTACCCGCATTCGTCACGACAATACAAAATGCATCTCGTCTGCTTCGTGACGGCCGTGAACCTGGTCAACAATCAAGTTAGTACCGAGCGGCTGCCGCCGTAATGTTCTATAATCCATAATTTCGGTTACCCGACACGTGTCGCGTTGGACGTGGCATTGCTCGCGTGACTGTGCCCCGTACTTAGTTGGCAGCTGACGATATCATGCATTCCCGCGGCTGTCGGACAATGAACGTGGGTATCACGCAACGCGAGAGCATCATTCAATTGACCATACAATGACCGTCGTGTCGGTCAACCCGTGGGCGGATATTATTAACTATTATTGAGCGAAGGCTCTTGAGACGAGACACAACTCTTTACTCGACGAAGTGCTCTTTGCTCGGCTCAAGGAAGCTCTCACTTCACGCCGTCAGCCAAGAGTCGTTTCTCATCTCCACCATCCGGATGAACTCTGCAGCTTCCAAACGTCCATCCCCAGATGTCCCTATTCATGGTTGTGTTCATTTTCCCTGGCTCCACCCACATGTGTTCCTTCTGACAAAAAGGGTTCAAATGGGTCTGCTTGCCCGGCCTTTCCTTGCGCTGGCAAGAAAAGGCCGGGGAGCAGATCCTTTTGAACCTTCGCTGGCAAGAAAAGGCCGGGCGAGCAGATCCTTTTGAACCTTCGCTGGCAAGAAAAGGCCGGGCGAGCAGATCCTTTTGAACCTTCGCTGGCAAGAAAAGGCCGGGCAAGTAGATCCATTTGAACCTTCGCTGGCAAGGAAAGGCCGGGCAAGCAGATCCATTTGAACCTTCGCTGGCAAGGAAAGGCCGGGCAAGCAGATCCATTTGAACCGGTCGCTGGTAAGGAAAGGCCGGGCAAGCAGATCCATTTGAACCTTCGGTGGCAAGGAAAGGCCGGGCAAGCAGATCCATTTGAACCTTCGCTAGTAAGGAAAGGCCGGGCAAGCAGATCCATTTGAACCTTCGCTGGCAAGGAAAGGCCGGGCAAGCAGATCCATTTGAACCTTCGCTGGCAAGAAAAGGCCGGGCAAGCAGACCCATTTGAACCGGTCGCTGGTAAGGAAAGGCCGGGCAAGCAGATCCATTTGAACCCTCGCTGGCAAGGAAAGGCCGGGCAAGCAGATCCATTTGCACCTTCGCTGGCAAGGAAAGGCCGGGCAAGCAGATCCATTTGAAATAGCCACAAATCCCGATAACCACAAATGCCGTAATCGTCGCTACATCACGTGCTAATAAACAACGATGTCAAATACAACATCTGTCGTCTTTTTTCCTTGTATCGTCTACGCATATTCCCTGTACATTCACTGTATCTTTCTTGTATTTTCCCTGTATCTCCCTTGTATCTTCGCTGGATATCCCCTGTATCTCCCCTGCGTCTTCCCTATATCTTCCCTGTATCATCCCTGTATCTCCCGCTTACCTACCTGTTATCTTCCTCTCATCTTCCCTGTATCTTATCTGTAATTTTATTCACATACATCTGTGAGACTCTGCGTCGTCGGACTGTTGTTTTAGGTGTATCGTGTTCACGGTTCGCATCATACTTGTGTAATAATTCTCATGTTATTCTTTCCTTCACCACGCGTAGTCGCCTGTGGTTTCAACTAAGCATCCACTCTGTCACCTCAATCTTTAATCGATATATATAATTTCTAACATCATTCGTCAAAGCGCTGACGTATGACAGATCAGTGACGTACTGACAGATCACTGACGTCTGACAGATCAGTGACGTCTGACAGATCACTGAGTAAGGTTAGCCAGACGATTATGTAGTTTTAGTGTCACAGAGACGTGTATGGTTTTTTTGCAATAAATCCATAGTCATTCACTTATCGTTAATTTGTCCATGGTTTGATCAGTTAATGGCCATGGTTACCAAATAAAACAACTGCTTTACTTGTCAAATTAGCTCACATAAAATTGTTACATTGAGAAGGCGCCGGTTCAGTTTTTGCTTTTAACGTAATACAAGATATTATAAGCAATTATTGTTATTCTTTTAGAATCAATTGTTGCTCTTTATTTTACATGTAAATACCATGAGAGGGAATTTTACAGTATTGTGCGAGTTTCATGGTGTCGTGTGAATTTCATATCGTGTTGTGTGAATTTCATCGTGTGTTATGAATTTCAGAGTGTTGTGTATGGTGGCGTACATGTTTCACAGCGTCGTGTTTATATCATAGTGTCGTGATAGTTTCACGGTGTCGTGTGTATTTCATAGTGTCGGGTGTATTTCATAGTGTCGTGTGAGTTTCACGGAGTCGTGTGTATTTCATTGTGTCGTGTGAGTTTCATGGTATCGTGTGTATTTCATAGAGTCGTGTGAGTTTCACGGAGTCGTGTGTATTTCATAGTGTCGTGTGAGTTTCACGGAGTCGTGTGTATTTCATAGTGTCGTGTGAGTTTCACGGTGTCATGCTGCTACTACGATCTCAATGAGAGCAATATACGCGGACAATCTTCATCTTATTGTGGCCGATATTTCGGAAGCTCAGACTCCTAACTTAATCAGTGTTGTCCTCTGATTGTGTCTCGAAACAAGTGGCCATATGTGGACGTTTTCGCCGTATTCCCCCCCCCCAAACTCGTGAGCCATTGTGACGTTATCTGATGTAAGACCACAATAAGGTGCTCATCCGCCATTCCCCGACTAAAGAGTACCCTATAAAATCAGCATTATGCAGGTTGTCTGAATTTCTGTGAGCACATAACATCATTTCTAATCACTCCACACTACATATTATGTAGTGTGGAGTGAGCAGAAATGGTGTTGTCGTGCAGCGTGGCATCTCAGAGCTGTCAAATTTTGACAGCTGTCAGTCGGTGCATTTCTGCGTATTAATACAGTTGTCATTTTGCTTGGTGATGTAATCAGTGGCAATCCATGGGTGGTTCAAGCAGAAATGGAGGGGTGTAAGGTTTGAAAGAAGTTTGTGGGAGCCTGAGGTATGAGAAGTACATGAATTTTTCTGTCTATGGAGGGTAAATATGCTGTGAAATGGTCAATAACAGAGCTCGTCAAGATTAGTAAGAAATGAATGGAACGTTATAATGGTCGCCTATGGAAAATGCAAATGTGGTATGACTCCATCTCCGGGTGGGCTGACCGCGGGATGGAAGCATAAACTTGGCTTTGATACATCGCAAAGCTCTCGGTCTTTTGGGATGATGCAGGGTGCTATGTTAATCATCGCACAGCGGCTTGTTGTTATTCATCCCAACTTTGTTGGCGGAGCTCGAAGAAGATTGCATTCGATGGAACGCAGCGGTCTGCCCGGTTGGTGCGGTACACTTCAGTGCTTACCCAACCTTTCAGTAGTCAATATCCTGTCCTCTATCCGGTCTTCACAATCACATGTGATACCGGAATACGTAGCTTTTATTATCGTCAAATAATATTGTGTTGATTGTCGGAGAAAATATACGTTTTACTACACTCACGGGGTGACTCACCACACACACACACACACGCACGCACGCACGCACGCACGCACGCACGCACGCACGCACGCACGCACGCACGCACGCACGCGCACACACACACACACACACACACACACACACACACCACACGCACACACACGTATACACACACGCACACACGCACACACGCACACACGCACACACGCACACACGCACACACGCACACACGCACACACGCACACACGCATACACGCGCACACGCGCACACGCGCACACACGCACACACGCACATACGCACACACGCACACACGCACACACGCACACACGAACAACCGCGCACACGTGCACACGCACACACGCATACACGCATACACACTTGTACACACGTACATACACACGTACACACACACACACACACGCACGCACGCACGACACACACACACACACACACACACACACACACACACACAGAAGAACAACAAACGTCAGCAATAACAAAAAGTGTCGTTCATATGGTGTGTTGTCGCGCCTACAGCGACATCACTGTTTCCCTTTGTCCAACAACAGAATGTCTCTAATGAGCAAACGGAAGACACACGATATCGAATGGTCATCTATTGGCACGCGACGTGAAAGTTTACTGACCGTCGACCATCGATCTCAGTCGATCACATTAATTGTGCAACACTCCCAGAATGACGCCGCGGGCAAGCGAAGCCGATCGCTCTTAACGATTTATCATTGTCGTCCTAGATAAGATGCCGGTTAACGATAAAACCGCCCTGCATTGGTCGAGTGGTTTCTGCATTGGCGGCGCAGCGACTGGTGCAGTTTACGTGAGACGTATTCCGTCGCTTTCGTCGAATCTATGAGTTATTTGTGTGTAGGATCCGGTTCTCCGTTTCTACGAACAGTTCTGGCGTCGTGGCAGGTATATGTGATCCAGGAATTGGTTACGCAGCTAGGTTTTTGCAGGTGTGAGTCGGTTTTTGTGTAACTTCAGTTATGTAGGATGAAAATTGATTGTAAGTAGTTAAACAAACCCACATAAACATTCCACATAATTGATATTAAAAGCTATATATTTTGATAACTGTACCACCAAATCATCGACGTTCATTGAAATAATGCTGAATATGGTAATTGAGAGACTATGAACAGTCTGGCTATCGCACATAGTCTCGTGGCTGCCACCATCCACTAGCCTGGTTCCGAGGAATTAGATTCATTTGTGACAATAGTCATGATGAAAAGTTGCACAAGTGATACCAGTTATTGCCCTTACCAAAGGTATGCATTTGTGTACCGTAATGGTAAATGGTCACACCCATTAGTTTCAGACTTGACCACATGGTCAAGATAAGTAAGCATATTATTGCTTAGTGGCGCACCGATGCGTGCCTTCCACATTATGTTGTCGGGAATGCAACCGGCATGTCACAAACAACAAGTACATATCACAACAAACGGATGTATTTAAAGTCCCTACTTGTACCTTCATATCCTTCAATGCAGAATAGTCAAGAGGTGCCCGTAACAAAAAAGTGGATACCTTGTTTTTCAATACTTTTACCAGTAATACCGAGCCAACCTTATGCATTTAGAATATAATGGTCCGGGCCAAAATTGGTTCCTTGTGTACAACACATTTTTATTCCAGGATGTTATCAAATGACAAATGATTCACGATCATTCCCGGAAGATATTCACGGCGCACTAGAACGTGTTTCACAGACTCCTCAGAATAACACCGACGTTGATAGAGCAGCAATAGGTGGTTCTCGATTTTCCTCTAATCCAGACGGCAAAACGATCAGCACGCGTATCGTGTTAACCGTTCGTAGATAACTCCAATGTCGGTCTTTTCTCGGAGCCAGCGGTATGCTAAAATGCGACCAAGGAACAACGATCGTAGCCGAAAGACAGCCTGGATTAATACGCGTCCTACAACTGGATTATCATGCTCAGCCCACGAACACTTGTCTTCTGCCAAGCAGCGATAAATCATTGACACGTCGGAGCGTTTTCAACCACGTGCTGTGCTTAATCGGCCGCCGAATGAGGAGTTTGTCAACTGGGCAACACTAATTGACTGGATTCTTAGTCGTGTAACTTGGTAATTGCTGTCTATGGCATCGGCTGAACGAATACACCCAGAGGCTGATGCAGCCCGCGCCGTACCATTGGGTCTTCAGACGAGTAGAGGAGAACCCGAATTCCAAATGGTATCTCATAGTAGATGTGTCCAGTTTGCCTATTTTGTTAAAATTCTGGTTTTAGACAAAATGGCAAAATCCTAAGGTAAAGGTGTTAAAGTGTCAGTTCGTCAATCTGTTGACCGCTTGACCGAGTTTGCAAATCAACCTGGACACATCACTTGTGACAGCGCTAGCGATGTAAAACACTCAGCGCAAACATTGCGTGCTGCCTGAATAAGTAGGGGTTTATGAACAAATTAGTTGATTTTGTTGCTAGTTTATTACAGTTAATGATTATGATTGGTTGTGCATCAAAAAGTTCAAAATCATGTATAGTATTTATTTCAGTTAGTTGACAGATAAGGAGCATGGTCTGGGCGATAGGGTAACTAGTCTAAATTGTTTCGCTGCAGTGGAAATTATAAATTAATAGATTGTCAAGTGCTTGCTCACTTTTCGCACATTGACGCCTTTATCCCTGTCTACAAGGGTCAACCTAGTTCCTCTAGGGTCGACCTCCTTCATTCCGTTCGATCAAGCGCCATGTTCACAGTGACACGTCCTCGTTCACCTGTTGTTTCCATGGTTGTCTAATGTTTGTTGTAAATCAATTAATAGTATCCGATCCTGCGATTAAAACCTTAAGTCATGTTTCGTATCCCAAGCGTTTAACGTCTTTCTTTGGTGGGTCCATGTTGTTATGTCCTGCATTAGCAACATTCCCGGAGACTAGTCACTGTTACATCTGATTAATCGACCGAAGGATACAGCGTCATGCTGTGTGGTATTTAAAGAAAACCGCAAGCAGTTGCCTTATGTGAACCATATGTTTTCACGTAAACTTACTGAACGATAAAACGACTTGCAGAAGGGGTGTCGTCAGTATTGTATTGTGTACGTAGAGCGTGTGCACGCGTATGTAGGCTTATGTGTTTGTGCGTTTGTGTGCGTGTGTATGTGCGTGTGTATGTGCGTGTGTGTTTGTGTGTTTGTGTGCATGTGTATGCGTGTGTGTGTGTGTGTGTGTGTGTGTGTGTGTGTGTGTGTGTGTGTGTGTGTGTGTGTATGTGTATGTGTGTGTGTGTGTGTGTGTGTGTGTGTGTGTGTGTGTGTGTGTGTGTGTGTGAGTGTGTGTGTGTGTGTATGTGTGTGAGTGTGTGTGTGTGTGCGTGTGCGTGTGCGTGCGCGTGTGCGCGTGTGCGTGAGGGCGTGCGTGCGTGTTGCGTGTGTTTTCACGAATGAGCTTGGTGACGGTACATGTCCGCGTGTGTGTAATGCAGACTAATGTTATAAAAACTGCATCATCAATGTTGTCCATTAACTAGGTTGAAGATGATAATCAATCCGATATATCTTTTCACTACATCGAATGCGTCGTTGTTTAATTAATCAAACATGAACGGCGTCGGCGATACAGATCAGCCGGCATTCACACGAATATGTTACATTAATCTCTCTGTTTAATCGCATCACGTCTGATAGATTTGACGTAATGTGGGCCTCTATTCGGTTTGGAAGCACGCGTGATGTATATGATATTGACTGCTGTGTCTTAGTCAATCACTGTCGTTTATAAATGAAGTTTGCACTATGCAATGTTTATGATTAATTGCTGAAATTTGACACTTTATCATTGCTGATAATCATCAATGTTAGACTCGAATAATTGGAAACGTGTTTAATAATAACAAGCTGATGCACATTTCTCTGATGACAGAAGTATAAATAACGGCAGCCATGTTGTAACCAATCTATGAGACTATGACAGCGCTAACACTGTTGCTACATTGACGTATTACAGTATGCATCGAACGTTATATTTATTAGACGGGAAAATATTATTTGCAAGTAATGTTATCGTTTCTGTATATTTGGCGCAACGAAAAACATTAATAATTGCCGCCGTCGTATGGACGTGTATATACTACACTCGGTCATAAACTGGACTATATAGTGTCTATCAACGTATGAATTGAGCATTAGGTATAATGGTGTGAACGCAAATGTGAGGTGTAGTTTGCAATTATGAACGAAAGTGCTATGCTGTTTTTACTCTCTAGTAAAGCATTGTTAGTGACGTCTTCAACAACCAGGTTCGGAAACGCCTCAAATGCCAATAACAAGCGGTCTGCAATGAAGCCAAAGACCATTTGGTCATTTGAAAATAAACGACACTACACGTAACCGTGATGTAAAAACTACTTTGAATCATCATGCGTTCTGCAGTAAAGGTCTGTTGAGTCTAGCTCGGCTACCAATACGTTGTGATAAATCGAGCGGTCAGCAACCGGTTATTTTCCCAGCGTTGTTATCTGTGACGGCGTGTCCGACACACATGGCTTCTTACTCCGCTGATTTCCCTCGACGATACAAACGAAAACCCATGTGCTGCGTTTTGTCTCCCTCGTGTTTATGTTACATTTTACCTGTGGTCATTAGCTGGGGTAATTGGACAGTCTGCGACCATTAGGAGGACTGCCTGTCCGCAGTCAGCTGCCCAGGAAATGGCGTTGTACGGCCACTCGACGTGTCTACAAACCCATCTGTCGGACCTTTGCAAACGACCGCCAGCATGCACGCTGACATTTTAATAATCGGACGCACAAGCACACGCGCGTGTGCATGTACACACCCGCGCACAAACACGCACACACGCCCCTAGAAGCACACATGCAACCACCTGATGTCATAAGTTGCAAATATATGTTGATATAGTTGCACACAGACTCTTAATCGTGAACGTTGGTCTGCACTCGACCTTACACGAGATTGTCTGATAACACGATTTAGTGCGATGCACAGTGTGGATCAACATGGAATTGTCGTGTACACGTGTATAATGGTGTACAAACAATTCGTTGTTGTACAACTTGACAGGACACGTATCACTTTGTCTGTCGAGTATCGAGACGACGACGGTGTTCGTGGCGCGTTCGTCGTCAGCATGGCTGTGACAGGCGGGTGACGAGTTGACATGTTACATGAGCTGCTGCAGGTGTCTAGTTGACATGTGTAATTGTCGTTCTTTGGGTCAGCTTTTCGGCCGTCAATATGTCACCGACTCGACCAGCTGCAATCCTTCTTGTACACGGCAACCGGCTCCTGGCTGCCCTCTGATGAGTCGACGTGTAGGCCTAGAGGCTTCGTCGTTTCACGGAGTCTAACGTTTTCGACAGAGACTCCCCCGGATGTGTTACTGCGATGACGTCATAGATGACTAGACAGACGTTATATTCTCCAGCTACCAATTCCCAATAAACACTTGCTGGGAAAACGAAATCAAATATTTATATTTTCATGCACCAGACAGCGCAACTAGGCCTAATTACCTAACCGCAATACCAGTGGGGTTTGCATTTAAAATAAACTCATCTCTAACAGGTAAACTCATTTAATCTTTTGTGGGAAAATAGCTCAGATTAGTTAATGTTATGAAATTCACATGTGAACCGACGTTAAATAAAGCTATTTTGTAGATTTGCAGCTCACGTTACAATATTGTGCAAAGTTTATTCGTGAAATGTAAACTCTAAGTCATAGTTAATATTTAAAATATTTAACGCGACGCACATTTCGAGAAACATGACGATATTGTGCGTTGTCGATGTAGTCGGTAATTGTCTGTAGGCTCCTGTAGTTAACTATCTAGATCATGTTGAAACAAAGCACAACCTGGGTTGTTCTTATATAGCGCGGTATCCCGTCCGTAGGACTGCTCAAGACGTTGTAGCGCTTACATTTTTCCGGGCGTTAAAAACGTTCCGGTTGACGTTTCTGCGCATGCGCGATATATGTAAAATCATCAATGTGCAGCGAAAAGACAAAGCATTTATGGTATAAATATTACGGGTTGTTCGTTAGGATGTATATAACCTCTCAGCAAAGTTATTTGTCGCAAATTAAGACGAGGCAAACAAGTTTTGAGGCATATTTTGATAGCAAGCGTAAATCACGTGACAGTAGTGCGCCATAATCCGTGACAGTGATTTACCAAAATAAAAAACGTAACATTTTATTGCGTTGAACGACATTTTAAGAAACTCTTCACAGTAATCATCACAGGTAAGTTAACGAACAGCTCGTGGCATTTATACCGACAATGCTTTGATGTTTCGCTGGACTTTGGTGATTTTACATTTATTGCGCATGCGCAGAAACGTCAACCGGAACGTTTGTAACGCCCGGAAAAATGTAAGCGCGACAACGTGTTACACTGGACTCCCTGGCTGACCTGTCCAGTCGACCACAAGCGCCACCTGTTTCGGCAACACGTGATTCGGTTGCGCTTCGATTCGCCCGGATTGCACTCCGCCTGATTGAATCTGGCCTAGTTGCCATCAATAGACATGTAAACTAATAGGCATGGACCACAATCATCATTTATGCTGAACTACCAGTCATCATTATCAATCATCGCTTCATCAATGATCAGACGCCTTGTGTCTACAGAGATCAGATCGGGAACAGATGCGATCGCGTCTGTGGTCATCCATTATTTACACGTTTCGTTTATTGTGAACGCCCAGTGCCGGTGACCGTCGTAATCTGCGTTTTAATCATACGCACACGATCAAGTGCATTTGTTTTAATAAAGTAAGCCTACCATAATTTTGCTGACGTCGGGAGATCTATCTCACGAACTAGTGTCACTGGCGGATCAGTTTTCGGGTATGGCAGTGTATCGCAGAAACCAGGGTACAAGTGTATAACATGGTACAGACATCCACCAATGTAACTCAGCAAAGACAAGTATTTTCTCATGAGACAATAGCCACTACTTGGCAAAAATCATTGCGTTAAATAATATTGTTTTATTAGTAGTTATTAGTGTCGGCTCTCTAAATGTTCTCGAACATCACAATTTCTTCTTAGTCCGTTGATAACCTTGTTTTCCAAAGGTCGGCGGCGGCAGTGGTTTTATAGAACACTCATCAATGTATTAATGGTTGTAGGACAGTGTACACAGGGGCGTTTCAAGGAGTCTTCCGCGATGTAGGGCAAATACCTGTACCAAACAGATATATCGCCATTGGCGTGTCTTTGCGACAACAAATAGTGTCTATGCGCAGCTAACGTCTTCGACAGAGACTCACCTGGATGTGTTACTGCGATGACGTCATAGATGACTAGACAGACGTTATATTCTCCAGCTACAAGTTCCCAATCAACAATTGCTGGGAAAAAGTATCAAAAAGTGAGGGCATTAATGCCTAGCCCTCCCACTCCCCCACATTGGCGGACTTACGTCCCAAACCTGCCTCATTTCTAGATGCGCAACATTTAAAATGCGCAACATTGTCCGTAAAGAGCGAAGTTATGAAGTTATGAAATGATATTCTTGATGGCAAAACGTAAACCTTCTTTAAAAATGCAATTTATTGAGAGAAAGTTCATATTTGTTTCCATAAAAAGGCAATTAGTTGATATGAAATAATATGCTGAAAGGGGCTATACAATGGCAGTCTGTCAGCGACTTTCATGTGTCTGTCAAGTCAAGGGTAAATTTTCTTAACGCCGTTAAAAGTTAAAAAAAAATCATGCAAACTCTTGAGGCCGAATTTTAATTGGATTCTGTTTAATAAAATATATTACGTTTGTAGAGCAAAATTGCCAACATACAGACACTTTCACGATTGTTAAAGACGGTTAAAATTTGGATTAACTTGCTAAAAGGAAATGTATTGTCACAAATAATTCACAGACGAGAAGTTATTGGAGACTGCTCCACACGTTCTCTTTATTTGTGACAAAATACCAAGTAGAAGATAACGAAGAGACTGCACGTGGACGTTGCTATGGTTGCGCGTGTCGTCTGAATTGACCACACAATAGTATCTGATTTTATCGTGTAGCTTCCGCGATGTAAGGCGACACAATGTTTGACTTCAGTCGTACTCACTAAGCTAAAGACCATCGACACCCAAATAGATTGACAGAACACTGTCTTCCTTAGAACCATAACCGTTGCATCCACTGTTTACGTAAACAGAAATGACGCAACTTGCGTCTTTTACGAGACTAGCTTCGCTCGTGGGTGTCGTCTGCAATCGCAGACGGACGTATTTATCATCGTTTTACGGCGCGACGTGTACTTTGAAGTAAAATGAATAATATACCGTGGCAGTTTATGATTGGTTTAACGACTGCACGCGTACAACGTAGATGACTTCATATTTGTTGGCGGAGAAGCCGGAATGCCGTATCAATCGGCGTGCGGCAAACGTAAGCGGTTGATACCGCCGACCCAGAATCCGATTTTGACGGCTGGGGTTATTTATTCTCACGCTGTCGGTGCTTCATCACACCCGCTGTCGGCATCACGCCGTTCACCGATAACCGGACACTTAGGAAACAAGCACGCCGACTTGAGAGGAAACGGCGTATTTTTATCGCCCGCGGACGCGGAAAACGCTTTCGTTTGTAGGGCGTCGCATGACGTGAAGTCAGGTTGCCGTGGAACGAACGTGTCCGCCTTGGCGTTCTCTCTCTGCCAAGCTGACGTCACTTCCGACGATAAGCATAAGTTCGAAATAATTTGGCGTACGGGGGGATCAAAATATTCGGACGAGTACAAAAAAGAGTACGTTTTTTCTTGACCCCTTTCTTCCTCCCTCCCTCTTCCCTCCCTCCCTATCTCTCTTTCTCCCTCTCTCCCTCACTCCCTCACTCCCTATCTCTCTCTACGTCATTCCCCCTCCATCATTCCCTCCCTCCCTCCGTGCCTCCCTCCCTCCCTCCCTCCCTCCCTCCCTCCTCCCTTCCTTCCTTCCTTCCTTCCTTCCTTCCTTCCTTCCTTCCTCCCTTCGCAAAGAGTACAACAAATACTTGTTGTGACTAATACGTACCAACAAGAGCAAGTAGACTCCAACATATGTTTAAAGCGTAAGGATGCCTCTCACCACTCTCACCCCTTCTGACCCTCTTTGACCCTCTCTGACCCCCTCGGACTTCCTCTGACCCCTCACCCTATCTTTGGAAATGTTACATCGATGAATGACCCCTAAGCGAGTCACGGTTTACATGGTCACGACAGATATAATCCTATTATCCCACGTGACGATTACTTTTATTCGGCACAAAACCGAGTGCTTTATCTCGCGTTGTTTATCGGGCCCAGTGACGCAGACTGATTATGCAAATCACCGAAATTATTTGTTGTGGTACTACAAAAGTCTGATGATACAGCCTCTAGTAATCTGCATAAAGAGGTGTATTTATAAAAACAATATTTTATAAACCGGTTACATGTCCGTTCTTGGACCCATTTGCTTGCTGTGAGCGTGATAGGTAATCGCCTAAGCTTTCCGTTGGGCGTAGACTAAGGCGGTTTTCTTGGGTCCGTTCCAGAAGTATCACATCATCCTCATTTCATGTTGTGGGTCGCTCTTCCACGTGTGTCGAAGAAGAGAGATAAAAGGGACTTTGTCGATAAAACGCTCTTTCAACCTTCACAACATCGCGATAAATAACCCACGGGAGGCTCGTACTGTCCACAAGACGAAATAGTTCTGGCGTTCTTTTATCGATGTTTACGGTTGAGACGAATGTATCCAACTCTCGTCCGTTCTCGTCGGGGACGAGACTAAGTCAGTCACACACCCAGTCACGTTGGAGACACGCACGACTATATACACTTAACATAATCTTGATATAAAATGAGTGCTTAGAACCAGACATATAAAATGGGTGCTTAGAGCCACCACGTTTGGTATTTATCCATAATTATAGTTATTGTTTTAAGTGAGGGGGGCGGGCAGGCAGTCTGAACACCCAATGAAAAACCGGGGAGGAGGAGATTCGTAACACCGACCATTCATGCTTTGTCCGTTAAAGTTAAATGACGTCTATTGACAAACATTGCAAACACACCGAGCAAAGACAATTGACACTTAAATCACGACGCCCCTATCGCGACGCGGCGAGAACGCGGCATTGCGACGAGACGCGCGGTGTCTTCTGGGAAATCTCCCGTCGCTTCTAATTTGTGTGCTGCCTTTTCTTGACAGAAGGTTGCGTGATGTCACCCAGAGGAACATAACTTCCAATTAGACCAGGGAACAAAAGGCGACGCTCTACAATCAGCTGGACATTTCCTACCGAAATGCCCAGTTTAGAGAACAAGGAAGCATTCGGAAGGCGAATAAACATTTCCGCTTTTGCGGATGTTTAGATCGTTGTTTATTCACCTAGTTTCGATGTTAAAACGGGAGCGTGGTCTTTGATTGACGGCGATGTCTTTAGCGTGTTTAGCTGATGAGTGTATCTTATTTATTGCACTCGGGGGTGTTATGCTGTGTTGGAAGTTGTTAACCGATGTGATAGTTCAAACCCCTTTCTGCCCGGATCCCGGAAGTAACTCATGCTGACCCCGTGGGCGCGGCGGAGATATGGTTTGGTTGAAATGGCGAATTACCTGCTTCGGGGGAATTACAACCATGTCAGTAGATGCGAACGTTTGAGTGGTTATGAAATGACTCGTTCGCATCGACGGTTGTTGCTAAATAGTTCCGATGAAGTAAACATGGAACGTTCGGTTGATGATATGACCAAACGTCTTCGTCAGTAGCACTATGGTCAGAACAGCGGGCTCTTGACAGAGAGGACATGTACAAGAATAAATAGTTCTACCATTTCGATGCTAGGACAACTTCGTTCCCCCCTCGCTGCGACAGTTCCCTCCGAAGTATAGACGGGAACCCGCCTGGCGGCTGCCGACTGCGGTAGATATAAACAAGTGAATAGTATTCACGTAGACGTTTCTGCATTGGTAAATATTTCCCAGAAAAATTCTATAGGTGCTGGGAAGACCAGTTCTGACTGGGCTAAGGCTGCAACGGTTTATGTAGTAGCACGGACGGGACGTTATGGAATTTATACATTATATTTACCATCAGGTGACAGGACTGGGCGAGACTCTAGAGTAGGTCCTGAGTTCTACATCTGTCCTGTCATATCAGACAGCGGATAACGTCATACCATCTAGCGATATCGATCCAGACTATCTTCTCACACGGATTTCCCGTATACATGACGGATCTTTGGGATTTCTGGAGGACTACACCCATACTTCCAGTTTTAACAAGTCTCTTCACATGGTAAAGTCGTGATAACTATTTGTGTGTGTGTGTGTGTGTATGTGTGTGTGTGTGTGTGTGTGTGTGTGTGCGTGCGTGCGTGCGTGCGTGCGTGTGTGTGTATGTGTATGTGTATGTGTATGTGTATGTGTATGTGTATGTGTATGTGTATGTGTATGTGTATGTGCATGTGCATGTGCATGTGCATGTGCATGTGCATGTGCATGTGCATGTGCATGTGCATGTGCATGTGCATGTGCATGTGTATTTGTATGAGTGTGTGTGCGTGCGTGCGTGCGTGCGTGCTTGCGTGCGCGTGCGCGTGCGCGTGCGCGTGCGCGTGCGCGTGCGCGTGCGCGTGCGCTTGCGCGTGCGTGTGTTTCTTACCATGTAATATTTAGTGACAATATATTGCGATCGGAGAGTTTTAGGATTTGCGTGCTACACTGATTTCGGACAAAGAATGTGGATTTTGCATGAAATTGAAGCTTATTGGTCAAGCATCGGGGGCTTGACTCAATGACGTCAGCCGTTGTTACCTTACGATGATGTCACAACTGGCAATCTCAGCTGTTTACTTCCGAAACCTTTCAGAATTGATTTTGTATCTAAGGCAATTAAAGGTGAATGCGTGCAGCGTCCTTCCGGTAGTTATTTGGGCAAGCTTCGAGATATTCCGAAGAATCGACCACACTCTTCTTTGAAATCTGCACAACACGGAAGATTGCTAAGCGTTAATCAGAGGTTACACGCGTGCACATCGCTTAATTTCTCTTTCCTCTGTCCGTGTGATGCGTTCTCTTTTCGGTCGATTTCCCCTTACATCCTGGCCATCTCGCTGTTTGATATTTACTGGCGTATCGCGTCTGGTTCTAATGTCTTCTTCATCAGTTGGCGACATTGTGGCGTGCGCTTAATGGAAATAGGGACGGGCATTGGTCGTGGTCTCTCTCGATAACGGGATTAAGACACTAAACGACCACGCTTTGTTGGTTTAGTGCAAGACATTTACATGTATTTTGCGCACACGGGCATAGAGATGTTTAGCGGCAATTACCTGGTGTTGTATTGGACGCTAGATAACGGTGATTTGGGCCTACTTTGTAAGGCCTTGCACGTCGTATGCATTTTTGCATTCAATCCTTTTTCCTGTTGCCTGTCAACATGTTACGACCCCTGCATTGCAGCATTGTGCTTATCCTCGTATCATACAATATAACTTATCCGTAAATAGAACATCTCATCGACATGTGTTAGTTTGGATTTGCGCATGCGCACACAGTACCTTGTAGCTGGACAACGATGTGGGTGAAAGTCGACTTATGGCCGTGGGCTGAAATAGCGTCTCAAAGATGAACGTGTTTGTATATGAAATGTCCATTTCAGGCTTTCACTTTTGTTGTTGTTCAACATCGTCGTCGTTGACGGCGCCATAGCACAATTGTGATATCGATGATAGTCATCACCATCACCATCACCACCACAGTCATCATCATCATCCTCATCATCACAATTAGCATCATCATAATCATCATCACAGCCATCACCATGACTATACCATGATCATCTTCATCACCATCTGTACCAACATTACCACCAACACCACCAACACCACAAACACCAACACCAACACCACCAACACCAACACCACCACCAACACCACCAACACCAACACCAACACCAACACCACCACCAACACCAACACCAACACCAACACCAACACCAACCCAACACCAACACCAACACCAACACCAACACCAACACCAACACCAACACCAACACCACCACCACCACCACCACCACCACCAACACACAACACCAACACCACACACCACCACCACCACACCACCACCACCACCACCACCAACACCAACACCAACACCAACACCAACACCAACACCAACACCAACACCAACACCAACACCAACACCAACACCAACACCAACACCAACACCAACACCAACACCAACACCAACACCAACACCACCGTAATCCACCACGCCTCCTACACAGTCAGTTATATCGCCCTATCAATCACCCTGGCGGTCAAGACATCACGTCCAAATGTTAAAACAACACAAATGACCGCCTCAGCGGCGCCTCCTCATCTAGTTTACTCTCCAACTATTTTGCTAGTAGTAGCCGGGATTATGATTACGCCTGTGTAGTCTATTTCAGTCCCGCCTCTAGGATCATAATCGCGAAAAGAAAACAATGTCCGACCATATGAGCTACGCAGGGGCGTAATTACCGTTGTGTCTGATATCGGGGTCAATCTCCTCAAATTTACACCAGAGTTGATATATAACACTCTGTTACGATGATTGATGGGTTTTAGGGGTGTTGTATCTATCAAGGATGTGTTTTCGCGAGGATTTCGTTGTTACTTGCTGGCGTTTGCGTGACATGATCGTTGACAACAGGTGATTGTTCAAAATAACCTTTGATGGATCTTTGTGGTTGAATATGAACATGCTCTATGTGTGGTTGAATATGAACATGCCCTATATGTGGTTGAATATGAACATGCCCTATCTGATGTTGAATACAAACATGCCCTATCTGAGGTAGAATACAAACATGCACTATCTGTGGTTGAATATAAACATGCACCACGACACAGTTATCGAATCAACCAATGCAATTAATTCTGTATTAATTATGTACAGTTTCTACTGATCTGACAATTTCTATTTGGCATATTTCTGATGTAGTTTCCATTTGAGAATGAAACGATCCTTTCATTAACACAATATTTTATATCAGCAAAACAGTTACAACAATCCCATCGTATCATTTTCGGCTACATATCTTTATGTACTGACATAATGTGAATTACAAATAATATCGGCGGTATCCGCCAGGGGTTAATATTGGCGACACATAATGATTCTAGAATTAAGGTCATTTTTTCTATCAACGTCGAATTTCAGCGGTAACGCCATCATTGTTTCGTGTCAATGTGATTTGCTGCATCGCACCGAATATTGTGCGCAACGTATTGTACTGTTACAGAAAACTGCAAAACAGTTTAGTTTGTCGAAATATCTCCTTCAACACCTTCTAATTAAGTCAATATGCCGGATCGGTTCAAATATATGCATCCACGTCTCCGTTACCAGAGAGGCACGCAGAATGCACTATTTACTCATTAACAAATGTCATATTCGCTTCATACGTCGCAGGACATGCTGAATTGACATATGTGAAACTGTACTACAATAATGATCTAACGTGTGAAGTGTCAGACAAATAATGTGTTCTGTTGGGACACGGCCGAGTTACGTGGGCCTAATATTTCCCTTGGTTGGTTGTTGACCACAAATTGTCTGCTTCGATTAATAAGACGTAGAAGGATAAACGTTTCCATTTGCACATGGCCACCTTGTACGACACTGTGCTTTAGATAACAAATTAACGTTTGAATTGTCTTGTTCGTTCAAGACGTCGAGTGATAAACAGTTTGGTTTGAACACGGCCCACTTACGCGACACGCGTCTGGTTAGCTTAACACGTCGAAGGATCAATTGTTCTGTTAAAAGACGGCCGACATATGCGTCACGGTGCCCTGGTTGACGATCTAAACGATGAACTATCTTGTTCCGTTTCAGACGTGGAAAGACATTCTACTCAGCTGGAACCCGGCCGACTTTGGCGGCGTGGACCACGTGCGTGTTCCGACACAGAACATCTGGATCCCTGACATCGTCCTGTACAACTAGTGAGTGTTGGAGGCGGCGGGATAAAGCGGGGGAGGATGGGATGAAAGCGGAGGGGAGAGGAGAATATAAGGACCAGATAGGCGTAGGATTGCGAGAGGAATATAGGGAATGTCAAATATGTGTAAACATGTACGCAGAAACCGAGATAATCCAGCAACTGTAAACTTGATTCATAAGTGATGGTTGATAAGTAATTTTCACTTGATAACTTTTTTATTTACGTAAATCAGACTACCGATCACAAATATATATATATATATATATATATATATATATATATATATATATATATATATATATATTAACTAACAATAAATAATAATCAAATGCATGTACGCACGATAGTTATCTTCGTGATCTTTAAAATGCTATCAGAGAACGAATGCAATAACAGACCTCGTAACCGATTTTGTAACTGTTTCAAGTTGTCCTTTATCACCAAGTTAACAATTACATCAAATTAACATTTCATCAAGTTAACCATTACGACAAGCTACCCATATTTCCGTCAGTACAACTGCTATGTAAATGTTTACACAGGACACAGTAAACTGACAAAAGTCGACGTCATATCACCGATGGAAGTGTCTGCTTGCGCGTCCTGGTGGTGGTATTTTTGCAGATATAAGGAGCGCAATCGAATTTAAAGGGGAAGACGGACTTATAAATTAGCAGTTGTAATATTAATGAAACGGTTCCATGGCTTTCAAGCGAGAGCACACGGGTTCAAATTATTTTGCTGTATTTTCAAAGCTAGACATATTTGCTTCAGTTCACACGCTGAATGTATAATGGCTATTATGACAACGAATCAGAATGCATATACTTTGTGCAGTAATTGTAGCTTCACTGCATGCTGCACAGAGAAATCAGAAAGGTGTTCAAACGAACAAACATGCCAAAAAATCATAGCTTGTAAAGCACTTCCATACGTACAAATGACTGTTACTGCGACGTTTTACTTCGAGTTAATTGTTTTTATGAATAAACTGAAAACCAAACTACAGCATACGTTGTTATAGGTACATATGTTTACGTTTGCTTACACTGATCTCGCATACACGTTCTCAAAATGCGACGAATTACTTCGAGTTACGTCACTCGATGTTTTGTGAATCATCTCCCGTTGTCTTGTTGCTTAGCGCCGACGACCGCCTTCGTGAACATCGCGACGCGTACGCCGTTGTCAAGAACGACGGCTCGGTGCTATGGATACCGCAGGCGCTCTTCAAGAGCTCGTGCGTCATCGACATCACCAACTTCCCCTTCGACCGCCAGAACTGCTCGCTCAAGTTCGGCTCGTGGACGTACGACGGCTTCCAGCTGGACATCGACTTTTACGACGGCGTTGACCGCGTCGACCTGAACGATTACATCGAGAGCAACGAGTGGATGATCGTGGGCCACCCCGCGAAGAAGAACATCCGCTACTACCCCTGCTGCAACGAACCCTACCCAGACCTGACGTTCACGATTCAACTGCGGCGCAAAGTGGCCTTCTACAACTACATCCTCATCCTGCCCTGCGTCCTCCTCTCCTCTCTCACGCTCGTCCTCTTCTGGCTGCCGCCAGAGTCGCCCGCCAAGATGGTCTTAGGTACGTCAAGGGAACGACGACGACGGCGACGGCGACGGCGACGGCGACGGCGACGGCGACGACGACGACGACGACGACGACGACGACGACGACGACGACGACGACGACGACGACGACGACGACGACGACGACGACGACGACGACGACGACGACGACGACGACGACGACGACAAACAACACACATCAGCAAAAACAATAACCCAAAAATTGATAATTGGAATCTTTATATTCACAAAGCCCCTTAAACCGATTGTGTTTTGGAATATGTTTCTCATTTTGTAATATTGATATCACGTTCATAATAGTAGTTTAGATATATTGAAGATATATAATGGAAAACTTCGTGGAAATATTGTATTTAAAGTTTGAATATTGCGCACCAAAATATACAAATTGAAAACAATTGCAGCGGTATTTATTGCGCAGTTTAATTTGAAGTTAGACATTACCGACACTTCCGGCTACACATGACGGCGTAGACCGGGGTGGCGAAGGTCCGACTATTAATCGCTATGGGGACTTCGTCGTGTGCTAACGTGTTGTCTTGTTGCAGGAATGAACATATTCGTGGCCTTTTTCGTGCTCCTACTGCTCCTGGCCGAATCTACACCGCCCGCCGCCTCTGCCATACCTCTCATAGGTGAGTCTCTCTGTCACCCTCCGACACGGCGGTTCTTTCGTAATGATAAAACCATTGCTAAATGTCGAAAACATTCTCTTATCATATATTTCTATATAATCTTGCAAAAGCTTTGAAATGTGTCTGAATAGTATTTATGGCACAAAAACCACGTTGGGAGTTTTTCTGTTTGGTCCGGAAGTGATTTCGTAATTTTTCAAAATGGCCGCCACTTTTTTATTTCCCCATATCTCAATAACTGCTTCGTCTAGAGCAGTAACTGTGATGTGATGTGCAGATATATGTTTTCCGTGACAATGATTTCAAATATTAGAATTTCAGCATATTAATTAATTAGTTACTTAATATGCTGAAAGTGGATACAACAAAAACACTAATATAATTATCGGTAAATAGTAACACTTACGTCCGACACTCCTGTTGAATTCGCTCAACACGTGGACAGGTCTTTCACGCTGTCGCAAGTTCACTTGGTTGGTTGTTTATTAGCTGAGTAGGGTTGACGTTACTCGACAACGTTCGCACATTAATTGCAGAATGGTTGAATATTTTACTAAAGAGTGATGTTGATGATGGGATTAATCAATATTCTAACGACGACTTGTTGTTATTGTTGATGTGTGTTGTTGTTCTGTTCGTGTGCGTCGCGTTCGCGTTCGCGTTCGCGTTCGCGTTCGCGTTCGCGTTCGCGTTCGCGTTCGCGTTCGCGTTCGCGTTCGCGTTCGCGTCGCGTTCGCGTGCGCGTGCGCGTGGGTGCGCGTGCGCGTGTGCATGCGTATTGTGTGTGTATGTGTGTGTGTGTGTTTGTGTGTGCGTGCGTGTGTGTGATTGTTGTGTGTGTGTGTGTGCGTGTGTGCGTGCGTGCGTGCGTGCGTGCGTGCGTGCGTGTCGTGTGCGTGGTGCGTGCGTGTGCGTGTGCGTGCGCGTGTGCGTGCGGTGCGTGCGTGCGTGCGCGTGTGCGTGCGTGCGTGCGTGCGTGCGTGCGTGCGTGCGTGCGTGCGTGCGTGCGTGTGCGTGCGTGCGTGCGTGCGTGCGTGTGTGTTATGGTTTAGACGTCATGTAAAATGCAACGTTAATCGTGTGTTTTGTTTCTGTTGCAGGGGCGTATTACTGTCTGAATATGATAATGATCACATTATCAACGTTTTTATCAGTGATTGTTATTAATCTGTACTTCCGCGGAGACAAACGACAGAAGCTGCCATATTTTATGAAACGGGTGCGTACATCGATTTCCTCTCTGCATGACGTCGGCTTATGTTAATCTTTGCGCACAGTGTAGAAGGCATTACTTGAGGATTATCGCCGTGCCGTGTTCCCCTTTGATGCTAATCCGCGGTTGGATATTCAACCAGCTCTTGGGCGATTAAAAACTCTTCATGTTATATATTGCTCATTAAATTTTACATCTGCAAGTATGTCTCCTACAATAACATGTACCGTAGCGTCTGTGAAGTGTAACTCGTCAATAGCGGTCAGTATCACCACGCTGTCGTGGTGACCGATCTCTGGTTAACAGGATGTCCAGGATGTGTGTTTGCGGTAGGGCTGATCATATTTTACACGATCTCCAAAATACTGAGCACGTAGTCAAACGGATTAATGTTCCGTCATTTGAGCTCGCAATTGTCATGAAGACGAGTCATAACTTGCAGCTTTACGTCGTGTTCAACAGTAATGTGTGAATCAATAAAAATGAGCATCCGAGACAACTACCTTCCCATTGGTATTATTCTGACGGTAGCAATTTGTTAACATTTTGACAACACTGAATGTATACGTTTTACACCTTAAGTAATTTTTTAACATTTCGATATTATCATTTTCACGAAAAAAGACATTTATTTATATATACCAATATAGTTGATCGCGTTGCACTCTTTTGTCCACTCCCGGTTGAATTGTATAGATTGTCGTGAATACGAAGCCAGTACACTGGAGAAGGCGACCTTTCCTAGAATTCATATAGAACTTAAGAAACCTTTCGGAAGATGTGCAAATTGAAAACTGAAACTTCGTCATTACAGTAATGTCTACCGCAAACCTCTTAGAATCGTCACTCAATTCGCCCGCGATAGATAAAAAAAAACCAGATCGGTTGACAATAAACGCGTCGTTGTGTTTCAGCTATTTATCGACTTCCTGGCGCGGGCGTTGTGCATGCGCTGTGAGGCAATGCCTAAAGGAAGTGACGACGAGACGGTGGTGTTTAAGAGTAAGGATGGTTACAAGTCGGGCCGACGCTGCCGGCGGATTCGGATGCCGGAAATGAAATACAACAAGTTCCAGATGCACGACCTGTCCGAATCGCCGCCCGTCACAGCCAATCAGAACCACACGACGACGTCGCTGACGTCACAGCCCCCGAACGAGATGACGTCACCGTCGACGACGATGACGAACGTGACGAACGGACTAACGACGGACCGGGTCGGCGAACCGCCGCCGACGGAGCGGACGCCACACGAACCGGAACCGGAAACGGCTAACGGCGGTCCCGAGACTCGCGCCGACTCCGCGCACTGGAACAAGACGGTGGAGCACGAGGTGCGCGAGATTCGGCGATATCTGCACGTGATGTTGAAGCGGCTCCAGCACAAAGAGGACCTCTCGCGGATTGCCGTCGAGTGGCGCGTCGTCGCCCTCGTTCTCGACCGCCTATTCTTCTTCATGTACGTCACCGCCATCATCGTGTCGCTCGTCACCATCTTCCCGAAGACGTACTGACGTCATGGTCGTCGCTAGTGACGATTTCACGAAGACGCACTAGACGTACTGACGTCACAGCCGCTCGACGTGATCTTCCCGAAGACGTACTGATGACGCACCAGTCTCGGCGGTCTCTGTCGTT
>JAODUO010000562.1:122500-130000 GCA_025642075.2 Ridgeia piscesae
AAGACCTTCCTTGGCTAAAGCCCGGTATGTGATACTGATGACTACAGCACTATTTTCAGATGAATATATCGGCTGGATGGAATCCTCCGAACGCTGCAAACGAATCCAGCACGATGTCCGACTGCCAGGTCCCACTGTATGAGGCGGCTGCTACAATGCTTACACATATAATAAGTATTTTACTAGAGTGATGTCTTCCTAGGCCCGGAGAACATATATTGTGAAAACCTTCTCCAGTAAAACAACGACGTGGATCATATTAGATCGAAACCATCCACAATATGTGTAAGGCTACTTATGTATACGTTTCAAATCATGCCATAGATGGCCATCAACACAAGCTACAACATTGTAGGCCTATACTTATTAGTCTCTCTTATTGTGTTAATCACTTCATATTAATTGTACTTTGAACATAATATTTTATCACGGTGAAGTTTAGAAACGTCGTCTACTTACAACGTCGATAGTAGTGTCCTACATTCCGGGTTAACCGAGAAAGAGTTCCCGTGCCTGCAAATGTGGGAGGAAATGGCCTTACGTGACAGAAATACGTCAGTTCCGTAATTCTCGCCGCATAGTCCGCTGTGCGGCGCCACTGTTCACCGGCACAACTGTCTAGCCTCTTCAACCGCAGCGACTTTACCTCGTCAAAGGATTATACTAATGCCGCGTTATCCGTAAAACTGACGGAAGGGATTAAGGTGATAAAAATCGGGTTGTCACATTGATAAATACTGGTATGCCTTGTCACATTGATAAATACTGGTATGCCTTGTCACATTGATAAATACTGGTATGTCTTGTCACATTGATAAATACTGGTATGTCTTGTCACATTGATAAATACTGGTATGTCTTGTCACATTGATAAATACTGGTATGTCTTGTCACATTGATAAATACTGGTATGCCTTGTCACATTGATAAATACTGGTATGTCTTGTCACATTGATAAATACTGGTATGCCTTGTCACATTGATAAATACTGGTATGTCTTGTCACATTGATAAATACTGGTATGTCTTGTCACATTGATAAATACTGGTATGTCTTGTCACATTGATAAATACTGGTATGTCTTGTCACATTGATAAATACTGGTATGTCTTGTCACATTGATAAATACTGGTATGCCTCTGTTCACATTGATAAATACTGGTATGGCTTGTCACATTGAAAACGGTACAAGTATCTGGTATGCTTGTCACATTGATAAATACTGGTATGTCTTGTCACATTGATAAATACTGGTATGCCTTGTCACATTGATAAATACTGATATGTCTTGTCACATTGATAAATACTGGTATGCCTTGTCACATTGATAAATACTGGTATGCCTTGTCACATTGAAAAATACTGGTATGTCTTGTCACATTGATAAATACTGGTATGTCTTGTCACATTGATAAATACTGGTATGCCTTGTCACATTGATAAATACTGGTATGCCTTGTCACATTGATAAATACTGGTATGTCTTGTCACATTGATAAATACTGGTATGTCTTGTCACATTGATAAATACTGGTATGTCTTGTCACATTGATAAATACTGGTATGCCTTGTCACATTGATAAATACTGGTATGTCTTGTCACATTGATAAATACTGGTATGCCAGCAGATACTGTTCCAGTACCCTAGGGCTGGGCGCTTATTCAACCGGACAAGTATTTACCCAGAACACGGAAAGTCCTTTGCATTTTACTTGCAACAAGAAACTGAAAAACCGAAACTAAATAAACCAACATGGCTATATGACTGCTATGGTTGCACTCTTTTTCACTGAAACAACCATAAATAAAAATACAGCTATTTTATTATTTGTACTGTTAACATCGTCATGGCGAAGTACTGTAGTCAATTCGGATGCATAACTCAGAACTAGTCGATATTACTGTTGCATTAGAACCGGATGACAGCGATTTGTCTCTGCGTGACACATGACTGTATATTAAATAACACTCGCTCGAATTGGGCTATTACTTGCCTCAAGCCGATGTCAACTATTAACTCTTCCGACGTCACAGATCCAACCATAATGCATATTTTTTCTCCCCCACCTTGCCTCACATCCAGACTTCTCCTTCTGACTACCCGCCTGTTGCAATATATACGAATCGATTGAAAGCATATTTATTTAAACAGACATATGCTAGCGAATAAGATGATTTTATGTAGACGCCCATAACTTTACTTTGGAAGATTTTACATGACGTCTTAATGAGTGCATTGTTTTACAGTAACATTTAGTAATTTAGTAATGTCATTAATTTATTTTAATGTTTTGTTATGTCTGGATATTCTCAGCGTATTGCTGATGAACTGTATGTTCAATATCATAAAGAATAAAAATAAAGTTGTTATTGTTATTGTTATTATTGTTATTGTTATTGTTATTATTATTATTATTGTTATTGTTATTGTTATTGTTATTGTTATTGTTATTGTTATTGTTATTATTATTATTATTGTTATTGTTATTGTTATTGTTATTGTTATTGTTATTTTATTGTTATATTATATTTTATTGTTATTATATTATTGTATTAGTTATTAGTTATTGTTATTGTTATTAGTATTGTATTAGTTATTAGTATTGTATTGTTATTAGTTATTAGTTATTAGTTATTGTTATTGATTATTAGATTAGCATTAGCATTGCATAGTATAGCATTAATTATATGCATTGATTGCATTATTAGCTACTATTAGCATTAGCATTAGCATTAGATTAGCATTAGTTAATACTAGATTAGTATTAGTATTAGTATTAGTCTATCTATAGCTATTAGCTATTAGCATTAGTATTAGATTAGCATTAGTCATTGGCATTGGCATTGGCATTGGCATTGGCATTGGCATTGGCATTGGCATTGGCATTGGCATTGGCATTAGCATTAGCATTAGCATTAGCATTGGCATTAGCATTGGCATTGGCATTAGCATTGGCATTAGCATTAGTATTGATGATTAGCATTAGCATTAGCATTAGCATTAGCATTAGCATTAGCATTAGCATTAGCATTAGCATTAGCATTAGCATTAGCATTAGCATTAGTATTAGTATTAGTATTAGTATTAGTATTGTGCCGTAACCATCTCCTTGGGCTTGTGTCACAAAAACCACTCTCTTTTGCTGCATGTCTGACCTCATCTCTCTCAGCTGTACTAATCTAAACACCCCATCGCCCTCTCTGTGCCTCTTTGAATCCGCGTTGCTCTTCTCCCAATTCTTACGTAACTCTCTCCGGAATCCTGCCATTCACGATCCTCTCGGGTAGCTTCATGACGTCACACAGACGGGACACATATGCATTTCCTTGAAGTTGTACATCTTCATGACGTCACATAGACGGGACACATAATATATTATGTATTTCCTTGAAGTTGTACATCTTCATGACGTCACATAGACGGGACACATAATATATTATGTATTTCCTTGAAGTTGTACATCTTCATGACGTCACATAGACGGGACACATATTATTTCCTTGAAGTTGTACATCTTCATGACGTCACATAGACGGGACACATAATATATTATGTATTTCCTTGAAGTTGTACATCTTCATGACGTCACATAGACGGGACACATATATATTTCCTTGAAGTTGTACATCTTCATGACGTCACATAGACGGGACACATAATATATTATGTATTTCCTTGAAGTTGTACATCTTCATGACGTCACATAGACGGGACACATATATATTTCCTTGAAGTTGTACATCTTCATGACGTCACATAGACGGGACACATATTTATTTCCTTGAAGTTGTACATCTTCATGACGTCACATAGACGGGACACATAATATATTATGTATTTCCTAGAAGTTGTACATCTTCATGACGTCACATAGACGGGACATATAATATATTATGTATTCCTTGAAGTTGTACATCTTCATGACGTCACATAGACGGGACACATATTATTTCCTTGAAGTTGTACATCTTCATGACGTCACATAGACGGGACACATAATATATTATGTATTTCCTTGAAGTTGTACATCTTCATGACGTCACATAGACGGGACACATATATTTCCTTGAAGTTGTACATCTTCATGACGTCACATAGACGGGACACATATAATTTCCTTGAAGTTGTACATCTTCATGACGTCACATAGACGGGACACATATTTATTTCCTTGAAGTTGTACATCTTCATGACGTCACATAGACGGGACACATATTTATTTCCTTGAAGTTGTACATCTTCATGACGTCACATAGACGGGACACATATATATTTCCTTGAAGTTGTACATCTTCATGACGTCACATAGACGGGACACATATATATTTCCTTGAAGTTGTACATCTTCATGACGTCACATAGACGGGACACATATGTATATCCTTGAAGTTGTACATCTTCATGACGTCACAGTGGGCGCAGTGGCTAGAACTCCGGATTAAGAGAATCCGGATTCGAATCCTGTGATGCTGTGTCAAACGTTGGACAAGATTTGTCACTCTAAATTATTCCAGTTCACCCAGTTGTATAAATGAGTTCCTGGCTCTAGAGCGTGGTGGATATTTGTGTACGAATAGTATTCGCGCATTGATTACAACGTGGCTGGATGCTTCTTAGAGAAGCCGAGACGGTGTTCGATTGAACAGGTCTGCATTGGAGTAAAGGGTAAAGTGTTCTGAGCAATCCTGAGGATTAAATACGGCGATAAATAAGTATTTACCTTTAATATAGTTACCTCCACGTGTTGGTGGTGACTTCGCTGTTGATTTCGACGTTAGTCAAACAGCGTATTTTCCCATCTTTATGCTAACTGACGAGATACAGTTTCTTTTCATGTTTATGTACCACATTACTTGCTCTATCTCTGTGTTCCGTCGTTGGTAAATGTAAATGTATATATTTAAGACCACTATATGTTAACACGATCCCTGTGACGGGGCAGTGGACGCCACCACCACACACATCGTTTCTGTTTTATGTTCTGAAGCAGCAATTAATTCTGTGTAATTCTTCAAAAGAGACACCAGTGCTACCACTTACAACATTGATGTATGTTGGCATTCACACGCCTACGAACATCATCCCCCACAACTCATAGCGCCATCTGATGACCTATCTGACGAACCAGATGCACCGCCGAAAACGTCGCATGTTCCATATAAATAACACAGATATTGTGGAACGTAATCTGCACCGGTTTACTGATATATAATAAAAACTGCCATTAATCATGGTGGCATTACATAAAAGCCAGAAGGTATGAAACATAATACCAGGAGTATAATAAAAATCCTAAATGAGATGTTGGTAGAACGTGCCGCATTCTTCGTACAGCCAGTGACTCTGTTAAGTAACGTTGTATCTAGCTGTCAAGTGGTTGCTGGAGATGTAATTAATATACTGCCACCACGCACGCACGCACGCACGCACGCACGCACCCACGCACGCACGCACGCACGCACGAACGAACACACGCACGCACGCACGCACGCACGCACGCACAAATACTCATAAAAACTCACACATACAAACGCACACGCACACGCACACGCACACGCACACGCACACGCCCCGCACACGCACACGCACACGCCCCGCACACGCACACGCCTCGCACACGCACCACACGCACACGCACACGCACACGCACACGCACACGCACACGCACACGCACACGCACACGCACACGCACACGCACACGCACACGCACCCCGCACCCCACGCCACGCACACGCACCCCACCACCCCGCACACGCACACGCACACGCACCCCACGCAAAACGCACACGCACACGCACCCCCGCACACGCACACGCCCCGCACACGGCCACAGCAAAAACCCCAACCCCAAAAAAGGGCCAAAAAGCAAAACGAAGGCAAAAAACCGCCCGGGGCAACCGCCCGGGGCAAACGGCCAAAACCCACAAGCCCAAAGGGGCACAGGGGCAAACAGGGGCCAACACGGGAAGGGGGGCAAAAGGGGAAAAACGAAAACGCACAGGCACCCCCCAAACCACGGCCAAAAGGGGCAAAAAGGGCAAAAAGAACAGGGGGGGCCACACGCCACCCCCAAAAAAACGAAAACACCCGAAAACCACGCAAAACGAAAACACCCCAACCCCGGGGCCACGCAAAAACCGCACAGGCACACCCCAAGGCACCAAGGGGACCGCACCGGCCCCAAGGGGCCACAGGGGCCAAAACGCAAACCCCCAAAAAACCGCCCCCCCCAACCACGCCCCGCCCCGCACCACGGCCAAAAAGGGGCCCCCGCCCCACGCAAAAAGGGAAGGGGCCCCCGCCACGCCCCGCCCGCCCCGCCCGGGGCCAGGGCACACCCCCACACGGCCAGCAAAAACGGCCCCCCACAACCGCCCCACGTGCACCACCCCACGCAACCCCAAACCCCAAGGGCCAACACGCCCCACGCACACGCACACGCACACGCACACGCACACGCACACGCCCCGCACACGCCCCGCACACGCACACGCACAGCACACGCACACGCACACCCCACACGCACACGCACACGCACACGCACACGCCCCACGCACACGCCCCGCCCCACGCACACGCACACGGCACAACCGCAAACGCACACGCACACGCCCCGCACACGCACACGCCCCACGCACCCCAGCACACGCACACGCACACGCACACGCACACGCACACCACACCACACCACACGCACAGCACACGCACCCCACGCACACGCACACCACACGCACCCCGCACACGCACACGCACACGCACACGCACACGCACACGCACACGCACACGCACACGCACACGCCCCACCACACGCACACGCACCCCGCACACGCAAAACCACACGCACACCACCCCAAAACCCCAAAACACCACCACACCAAAACCACACGCACACCACAGCACCCCGCCCCACGCACGCAAACACAAAAGGGGGCCACAAAAAAAAACAAAAAAAAAAAATCAGGCAAAAAAAAAAATAAAAAAAAAAATAATAAAAAAAAAATAAAAAAGGGAAGGGGGAAAAAATATAATAATTAAAATTTTAAATAATAACCCGTATTTCAATTTTTTTAACAATCTAAAAATTAAATATTTTAATTAAATAAAATTATTTATTTAAAATTAATATTGGTAATATTTTTTAAAATTAATATAAATTTCCCATTTTTATTTTATTTAAAAATCATACATCAATTTGTTTTTAAAATGTCATTATTAAATATAGTATTTTATCGAAAACTGTTACGTATATTAACACAGAAACCCCAAAGAGCACTGTAATCAATCAGGTATAAATATTTTATTTAACTTACGTGTGCATGTGCGTGCATGTGTGCTTATGTGCATATATCTGTATATGTGTGTATGTGTGTATGTGTGTATTGTGTATGTGTGTATGTGTGTATTGTGTACGTGTGTACGTGTGTACGTGTGTACGTTTGTACGTGTGTACGTGTGTACGTGTGTACGTGTGTATGTGTGTACGTGTGTAGGTGTGTA
>JAODUO010000562.1:140000-175000 GCA_025642075.2 Ridgeia piscesae
ACGAAAAGGAAATGCTTAAAACTGTTAATGACGTTGATGAGTAAAGACAATATCATGTTTTTATTCTGGAAAAAGAATTATAAGTAGATGCGAACTCACCATATTCAAGTATTTAGAAAGACATAGAAGCATAATAACCATGTCAAGATGTATACAAAATATCAGTATTTTTGGGACAACACATGACAAATATATTGTTTTCATTAAAGAAGGCCTACATTTCATACACACAAGAGATCTTACGGCAGAAGTAGGTCGACTTGTGGCCGACTCTCCCGCCACCTACTTGTCAACGGGAGAACCAACCAACACAAGATCAACCAATAGTATAATTACTCAGTTACATAGTGTAATGACGTCACGTATGATAATCGCATTAATTAAACGACCATACTACGTGTCGTATAGGCGGTTCAAAGATAATATACTCCACACATACACATGCATACAAATACACATACACATACATAATGGTGTTAGGACAAAGTCAACGATGACGTTGGTTTAACCAGCTTTATTAATACTATTCACAATTGAGCATCATATGCTTGTCAGACAAGAACGCGGATTAGTATGTAACAACGTGCATCGATATTTGTCTATTAATACGACACATGAAATAGTGTCCATTGTAAACAACTGCGATTCAAGTGTTCACAAACAAGGTGACGGCGTGACATGACTGCTTAGCTAAATTCATGGGACATTTCGTTAAATGTCCAGCTGTGTCGTTCACCGCCAGACATTTCTGCTGTGGATAATTAAAAAGATGTACTTTAAAACATGTGTACATTTAAAGAGTGAGTGAAATATGGCGTTGGCGTGGTTTAGCGTTTACATTGGCGACGATGTAGTTGTAGTAGCAAATTGCTAGGCAAACAGTGCTACCGGATTTAACGGCTGCAAAATAGCTTTATAAATAACCAATTATCCTCCATATTTACCAGATCATAGCAGCCAAGGCGCTCAGATTGGCCTGGTTATATTAGTAATATTCCTTTCCACCTACATCCATAAAATATCTTCAGTGAACACAATTGTTATGGTCAAATAGGGTTTTGACAGACATTTCTGACCACAGTCAGCAGTTTTGCTTTGCAAGGAAAGTGAACCCGATAAGTGGTTCTACTTTCACCGTCACTCACACGACGGTTGTCAACATAATTTGGCAGAACATCGTCGTGTTAGTTGGAGACTAAGGAACATTAGTGTCGTCTCTGTGGCTGGAAGCAAGCGCATCCCGAATACTTGACGCCCAGGAGTATTCGCTTTCGAATGATTGTCCGTATATTTACAATTAGTATTAACATCTACCGATTCCTAGCGTCACAACCCACGCGATGATGATATGGTCTTCCGAAGAGTCTTCTCTTCGTTAGCAATGAAGACGACTGGGCAAGCAACCCGGGGGAGGGGGTCATCTCAATGGGAGGGTGGTCAGTCACAACCAAGGATGCAGGCGCCGTCTTTTATTGTGGCTGACGTGAGGTTTGGATAAACAGCGTCATTACATCATTAGCGTTTACAGTGCGCCTCGCTCTTGTAAACTTCAAGTAATTGTTGTATGGCGTGCATTGGTGTCGGTACATTCTTTGATAGGCTGCGCGTATTGCTCGACGCTATGTAATAATCAAACATTCCACGTTGCAACTGTTTGCAGTTTGATGTGTTAATGGAGAACAAATGTGACGGCGGCAGCGATGTGTTTTGAAGCAGTGACTGCTGTTAGAAACACCGCCAATGAAAGCTGGATACGGCGGCTTTCGGCGGCTTTCGTGAGAGCTGAATAAACAATACACTATTTTTGTAACTTGCGCTGATTGAAATTGGTAAAGAATTATTTATATAATTATGGTAATACAATATTATATTCGACATCGACCAAATTGTAAATGTGTTATATTAGTGTTCTCGTTGCAGGAAGTGATGTATTCACAGAATACAACGCACGTTAATCAATTAACAAGAGGAATATAAAACAAGTGTAATTGACTTGACAAGTCAATGGTATATCTGTGGGGATATATAACTCTCGTACGGTGCTCGACACTATGTGATGTGATTAATATTGTAATACGTCATCAATATGGATTGCGTTTTGCATGCGTACGGTAAGTGTTATGCTATATATGAAGTTGACAATCTCATACACCACGCTTCACGTGAAATAGACTCGTTAAAGGTGGTTTGTTTCGTACGAGAACATCATATCCAGTGATGACACAACCTTCACTATGTATTAGTTCCCGCGGCATAGCCAATAATCTCTGGAGCTTGTCTGCTGCTGACACTCTGGAACGGATGTAGTTTGTACCATTCGCTACAACTGACTCTCAATCTATAGCCATCAGCAGGTAGCAGCGTATCATGTAGCACGGTCGACATACCGTCCTACTTGAGTCTTCAACCGCGGCGTGCATCACGCACACGACGCTAATGCGCCCGTGTCAATATTTACATTTACATTTACATCACTCAAACAGTTGCGTTAGAAAAACCAGCGATGTTTTATAAACTCGCGCCCCCTCTCCGCTTGGCAGCACGGCGGACAGCTAGTAGTATAGTAGGAACAGTAGCGACGAGATGGCAGGGCCACGGCGAGATGGCATCACATGATACAAGATGGCGGCCCGCCGACGCACAGCGGCTACGCGCGCGGGAATATCGTCGCTAGCGAGACGATGATCGTGGCGAGATAGAGGAAGAAAAACATCCGGTCTAGCACACGCGCCACTATTCGCCACTCCTTGTTGATCTTGCCCTGAGCGTCTTTGTTTTCGAGGCGATTCATGTAAGTTCGTAGGATGCGTTTGATCTCCTTCACGTCGGTCTCGATCACCTGGTTGTGCAGCGGCGACCGGTCGGGGGTCGTGTGGTTGCGCGTCGACGTCGTCGCCCCGTCGTGAAAGTCATACACGGGCGGCTGGAACTTATTGTATTTGAGCTCGGGACACTTGATCTTCTTGCGGTCCTTGTGGCGTCTGTGTGGAGACGTCGACGACGTCTGGTTGTCTGTGGCGCCCGTCACGGGTGACCGCGCATCGGCCTTCTGAACCGTGTCGTCGATGGGCGGTCCCTCGTGCATGCACAGCAGGCGCGCCAGGCCGTTCATTATGAGCTGCGGGGACGCGGAAGTTCAACGTTAGTTCACACAAGTTCACACTTAGTTTAAATAAGTTCAAACTTACTTTAAATAAGTTCAAAGTTAGCTCAAAGAAGTGAATGGATTGTAGGGAGAAACGTTGAAGTACGAACACTTATAAAGTAAAGTTTCTCATTACTCGACCATTTCTTGCGGCTTTCTTAAACTTATTTCGTAAGCGATACGACGTGGCAAACAAGACTTATGTTTTCAGGCTTATTAGCCAACTACGCAGAATAAATGTAAGCCTGCTTAAAATTGTGATTTAAACTGGTGAAACAATCTGGTAAGACTGACATTCAAAGAGTTCCTTCTGTAGTAATTAATTTATTACGAGAGCTAACACCATATATACGTATGGTAATGTTATCCCAACAGCAAGGTATCATAGTTTACTGTTTTCGTATAACGCAAAATACGTAATTGTTAATATTAATTTTCTCTCATTAATATTAGCATACTGAAACATGAGGAAAATAGAGCGTTTCCAAAAAGATTCCAAAAACGATTACAATGATTATGAACTGAATACTATGGAGTTCCGAGCATGTTTAATTGTTGCGTAATTTATTAGAAAACTGCCAAACATTAATACTTACTGTTTTCATCCATCTTGGCACTTGATTTTTCCTATCACCACGGAAGTAGAGATTGATGACAATTACTGACAGGAACGTGGACAGTGTGATGAGTATCATGTTTAAGCAGAAATATGCACCTGAAAGGAAATCAGTTATTATATCATAGGTAAAGCAAATTAGAACAGTTGTATGTGTGTGTGTGTGTGTGTGTGTGTGTGTGTGTGTTTGTGTTTGTGTTTGTGTTGTGTTATTTTTGTGTTTGTGTGTGTGTGTGTGTGTGTGTGTGTGTGTTTGTGTCGTGTGTGTGCGTGTGTATGTGTATATATGTATGATGTATGCATGTATGTTGTATGTATGTATGTATGTATGTATGTATGTATGTATGTATGTATGTGTGATGTATGTATGTATGTATGTATGTATGTATGTATGTATGTATGTATGTATGTATGTATGTATGTATGTATGTATGTATGTATGTATGTATGTATGTATGTAATGTTTGTTTATATCCATGTATGTATGTGTACATGTTTGTGCGTTCATGCGTCAGCATTTGATGTTACAAACATACAACACTTACTAATACTTTTCCATATCCACCTTTTCATTAAATCGCCTGTATTGTCCATTGATATTGAGTTTTATAACAGTTTCAGTATAACCATACCTACTAAGCGGTAACGACATTGATCGTGCCTGGAATTAAATAACAATATACACGACACCATAATCGTTACGGAGAATTGACTTATTCGCAATATGACTTTGTTGTCTAGCAACCTGTCCGTCAATCCATCAAAACGTAGCATGCATACATTACATTGCATATGTTGTTAAAATGTACAGAATTTCAAGAAGATATGCAACGCAATGTTTGAAAGTACTACGCCTTCGGCATTAATTTTGTATTGGCTGACTGACCGGTTGCAAGGCAACGTAATATATAGATGATATCAGCTAAAGTGAAACAAAGCCACACATTAAGGCCAAGCACCTATAAGATTAGTACAAACCAACCATTCGCGACTACAACCAAGTGTATTATGCCAGCAGGTTATTCAACTAACCTTGTTGAAACCATGATCTAGATTGCACGGGCAGTGCCTAAGTTATGTTAGGATGTATGACGTCATCAGTTCCCAACTCGCCACATTACTCTAGCTTGCGTCATCGATGTTATTTTGGTGTTGTAACTGCTAAACCTTTTCTGTCCGCGTGTTGCCATCTACGGTATTACAATATTTGAACAGTTGTTACAAGCGTAACTGTGAAACAGAGCGAATACAAAAAACCAACAGATGAGCTGGCATATTCACATTTTGCAAATTTGTGATATCACAAAACGGTTGGCAGAATCGTGACACCGTGAATAATACAACCGATGATTCTTAATTGTTATCATAATTGACCTATTGCAATGCTTGTGTTGCATTAACCAAATAACTACAAAAGCATTATTAGGACGCGCAATGCAATCACTTGGTGTAGAGACATACTCTGATAACTAAAACATATTACGTTGGTTAGTTCCTGATTGAATGAAAAGTGGCATATTTTTAAAAACAAAACTCGGCTAGAACCATCGTTACCCGGCGCCTACTCTGTCAACCTACGCGTTCAAGTATAATTTAATCAGAATGGCAGTTGAATCCTTAATTTGAATGTTTCTTACTGATCTCAATTGAAGATCATATCACGTTATGTGTAGTAATGATTATTGCAATTAGTGAAGCCCGTAGAAGTTATCAATAATTATGTTCACAAGGAAATAAAAATGATTGACATAATATAATAATTGTATTATGCATAGCGTGGTTCATTAATTCACATGTGAGCGGTTATGGCGTTAGTAATCACTATAGCACACGATCGTACGATAACAAAGCAGATTTACTCTTAGGGTGTTTACACAAGCGATCAATCGTCCGATTATCGAGCAACTAGGTCACCAAACCAACCAGAACCATCGTTTCTAGAACGAAAACAGAAACGACGCGTCTGATCGGTCGGGCGCCGATCTATCGCTCAATAATTGTTTGATTAACCGCCCGTGTGAACAGACGTCCAGTAAATCCATCATGCTACGCATGGCTGCCCCCGAAACGGCAAGTGTTGGCACAACGACAAGCCACGCAACACCGACACGCGTGAGAGAGACGGAGAGAAACGAAGAGAGATGGAGAGAGACGCAGAGAGCGTGAGACATCTGGACCTACCTATGAGCGGCACCCGAGACGCGGCAGGTGGAGTTGAGTCGGCCAGCAGCAGAAGCAATAGGAAAAAGGCCACGAATATGTTCATACCTGCGGGTGCAAGACACGCAACAGTGATTACCATCGAAGCACAGGACAGAGGTCGTGCTGGTGCCACCACTTGCTACATCGCTCCGTTTCCGGTATGAAAACGAGGCCGCCACATCCGTTTACGACTACTATATGTGCGATCTTTTGAACGGTACTGGACTGAATGGCTCAGTTCGGTGCCACACGAAGAAAACAAAGTAATCAGAGAAAATGAACAAGAAGTTTCTGAAGCGAGACAAATGTTTGAAAAATGCTTCACTTATCTACATTTAAACCGCGATTTTGTCATGCAAATTTGACATTTTTCATCACATTAAAGTGAATGTTTTCTTGTTCATTACACGTTAAAAAGACTTACTTTTACAGCAGTTTGAAACTTATTGTAAATTGGAGCAGCGCAGATTCGAACGCACAAATACACGCCGTACACGAAGTAACGTAAACGGCATAAAACAACCTATTTTTCAGCGGACGACGCGAGCGATAATAGAGGTACACGAAGCAGACGACACAGAAAGCAGCTGCACGGGTTGGCACGACGGGGAGACAACAGCGACTAGGGGGGTGCGAGCCTACCTATGAGGGGGATGTGCGAGGCGGCTGGAGGCGTGGAGTCAGCCAGGAGGAGGAGGAGGACGAAGAACGCCACAAAAATGTTCATCCCTAGGGAAGAGGGCACACACATGGTTAGGGTTAGGGATAAATGGGGAAGGATGACGACAGAACACTGACTGGGGAAATTGACGTAGTTGTGAGTCAGGTTGAAGATGCGTCCTTTTCCTGTGATATTATATATATATATATATATATATATATATATATATATATATAATATAATATATATATATATATATATATATATATATATATATATATATATATATATATATATATATATATATATATATATATATATATATATATATATATATATATATATGACCTAATACAGTGGTATTTTATAGTCTATAGTATAGTTGCACATTAAGGCAGTGCTTAATACTCAGATTAATGTATGTCATATGGCGTTATAAATACTTTATAATTACTAAAGTTAAAAACGAACGTATGTTAATTATACACATTGAGCTGTTCTTTGTTAAACATAACAGTTTTAGTCCATCAATAAATCGTTGGTGTATGTGTGTATGTATTTGTCTTCACGATCATACCTGGTACACGTTTTCATCTCAGTCTATCAGTACATTAGTAATTCAGGATCGTCGTATGTCTGTTACATGTTAGTTGTCCACCAGCAAACATTATTATACGAATCATATCACTTGATGTTATGTGTCGCTAAACGTTAAGTCATAACACGTGCAACTGGAATGGGTCAATATCGGGTAAGATGCGACTAAAACAACTAAAGATTGTCGAAAACAAGACATGGCGCTGAAAGACTTCACCGCATTAACCCACAGTACAACATAATTGACCACTACACTAAAGGACGCCACAGGCACATCTACGTGGGCAGGGGTAGGGTAGGATTCTGGGGTACAAAACTAGGGGAACATTTCAAAATCACCGGAAAACACATCAAGAGTATGTGAATACATGTATAAGTTTGAAATATTACTGTTTGAATAAAATCAAAACATTAAACAAGATAAACAATTATATAATAGCATATAGTAATCACAGTTGTTAATAATAGTCTTATTCAGTTTGTCATAGTAAGACACTGTGTGAATTACAATTGATCCTACATCACTCATACTGTGTCATTTCTACCGTTACGTAATAACGACACATCCGTAATGTTAACGTCTTCAAGAACAGAACTTCTAAGCAGCTCGTAATAAATGTTGTAAAATTATGTAATAAATATCGTAAGGAAAATTACAATTATTAATATTATTATTATTAAGACTGTCAGTTGCTTATGATACAGGAAGTCTGCATTATCCTTACGGTCGCCCCCAATGTCTCTACAACTGCATGTCCAATATAGATATCGTCACGTGACACGAAACCAAACATCCGGGTACCGCATGACGTCACCACTTACCTAACATCATCTTGGCGGGCGACTCTGGCGGCAGCCAGAATATGACGAGCGTGAGAGAGGAGAGGAGGACGCAGGGCAAGATGAGGATGTAGTTGTAGAAGGCGGCGATACGCTTCAGCTTCAACGTAAACGTCAGGTCCGGGTACGGCTCCTCGCAGCACGGGTAGAACTTGATGTTCTTCTTCGCCGGGTACTCGAGCAGGCCCCACTCGTTGCTCTTCACGTAGTCCGTGATGTCGACCTTCTCGAGGCCCTCGTAGAAGTGCAGGTCGAGCTTGTAGCCGTCGTACGTCCACGAGCCGAACTTCAGGTGGCACGTCTGCTCGTCGAACGGGAAGTGACGTATGTCGATGGCGCACGTGCTCTTGAAGATCGCCATCGGGATCCAGAGGACGTCGCCGACGGACGAGACGACGGCCATCGCCTCGCGGTGCTCCTTCAGGCGCGTGTCTGCACTGCGGGCGGAGGGAGGAGAGCGAGACTGTGATTACGCGGGCCGGCGACACGGCGTGATATGGCGGACGTGCTAGACGCCTCCAGTGAGGGTTTAAGGCAGGGATCTCAATCTCCACGAAGGGAAACACGAAACAGTTTGGGGTGCCAATTCTCGACAGTTTTAAATTCCATATACCATGTCTCTCCTACTGTTAATGACACCCCGCCCCGCCAGCAGTGTATTTTATCATCGAATGAAAATATCAACCGTTCCCATCATGCACTCTGAAAGTTCGGGACTTGTAGATCAGGCTACAAGAATTTACTTACGAAAAATGACAATATTTCAAAACTCTTTACCTGTACTATTTTACTCATTATATAAATAAAACATACCAACGTGTTTCCTTTTGGTGATATCGAAGGAGCCTTGTTTCATATAACAGGAAGCAACGGTAAAACCGAAGCCACACAGCGTGTTAAGCTGTTAGGGAATTTCTTATCTGTCATGAATATAATAATGTTATAATATATCTTTCCTGAACGTAATATGTTCATGACAGATAAACAAATCCAGCTTAACATGCTGTGTGGCTTCGGTTTTAGAGTTATTTCCTATGATATGAAACAATGCTGTTTCGATATCATCAAACGGAAACACGTCGGTGTGTCTTGTTTGTTACGACGTCGTGCTATAAGGGGGGGGCGTCAAGTTCTAGTGACTGTCACCTACGGATTCCTACTTACTAGTTATAAAGTACAATGTCCGGTGTCCAGATGTGAGTGGCCGGAACTCGGACGTGATCCACACCGCCGAAATCCTCAGGATTCCATTGCAATAAAATGTCTCGCCACCACTGAAAAAGTAGAACAAAACAGTTCATCTACCGCACCACGTGACAACGCATTCTGATATCTACACAGGTGAAGTTGCGACTGGTGCTGAATGAATGCAAATAGTCAGCGTTCTTTAACGGTATCGGTGCAGAACACGTTTGCTGTTTGTGTTGACACAGTTTCTACCATGTACGAAACAATTAGTGTTAGTTAATAAGTTGAGTTTCACTTCGACTATATAAATGAAATTTAAAGTATAAACATAATTATCTTAATTATTTTGTATGTTTTGTGTGCTAAAAAAATTAGTTCTGAAAACAGCCATCGCATTTTGATTATTACAAAGTCTTGTTTGTATAAATACATACTATTAGGTGGGTTAGAAATAACATTTAAATGCAACTGTTTGTCAAAACGCGAACAATAATAAATTAAGTTCTGCTTAATAGTCAATATACAAAGAAGACATGACCCTAATGGTATAAATAACTTTATTAATTTCAGTATTACAAACATTTGAAAGCATATTTCGTAAATATCCATCTTCTAAGGATATAAGTGAGATTATCTCAGGATGTACACATTATCAATGAATGGCACATAGATATAACACATTTTCTGCCGTATTAAACATTATTTCTACGCACATCACGCACGCACGCACGGCATGCACGCATGCACGCACGCATGCGCGCACGCACGCAAACACGCTCCAATTTAACATTCAGCATTCCACATACTGTGCGGATGTCAACCTGTCTGTAGTCAAAGTCAAGTCAAGGTCACGTCATTGTCATGCACTAGTTTAAACGCCTCTAACGTAAACAATTAAACTACTCTAGTGAACAAATTGAATGCTGAAAGACATGAAGCTTGTTCTCGGTGACGTCATCGACGAAGTTAAAGCTTCCCTGGGCCGAATAAGGACAAGATGCCCGCTTCTTCACCCTCGTGTCACTATGAACTCTGCTGCAACCAAAAAATATACCGAAATTAGCCATCAGAAACAGTTGCGGTTGCATCAATTCAAATTATATTTCTATTTATTTAATAAAATTGTTTCTGGGTGGGAGAAAATGTGTTTTGACGGTTGCAATTTAGAAGATAGTGACACCATTACTATATCGTTTTGAAAAGTCGGACTAAAGCTATAATTTCCCCGTAACGTTGAATTTGCTTATTAATTATTCAAACTACCAAACCGCCTGTCCTGTCAATCGGTTTGTTAGTCACAACTGTCACGTCACATTATGTCCGGCACATCATCCGGTCACACACGCATACTCTATTGGCAATGCACACCGTTAGACAAAGAGCAGAAATAAATGTGTCGTGCTTATTCTCTACCGTAGACGGGATCACGATCGCAACACTATGGCGACATCAGTGATCACAGTTAAGCAGAACACAACAATGTTCGTTACGATTAATTACACTGATTGATTTGTGTAATTCTTTATCCGTCCGTCCGTCCGTCCGTCCGTCCGTCCGTCCGTCCGTCCGTCCGTCCGTCCGTCCGTCCGTCCGTCCGTCCGTCCGTCCGTCCGTCCGTCCGTCCGTCCGTCCGTCCGTCCGTCCGTCCGTCCGTCCGTCCGTCCGTCCGTCCGTCCGTCCGTCCGTCCGTCCGTCCGTCCGTCCGTCCGTCCGTCCGTCCGTCCGTCCGTCCGTCCGTCCGTCCGTCCGTCCGTCCGTCCGTCCGTCCGTCGTCCGTCCGTCCGTCCGTCCGTCCGTCCGTCCGTCCGTCGTCCGTCCGTCCGTCCGTCCGTCCGTCCGTCCGTCCGTCCGTCCGTCCGTCCGTCCGTCCGTCCGTCCGTCCGTCGTCCGTCCGTCCGTCCGTCCGTCCGTCCGTCCGTCCGTCCGTCCGTCCGTCCGTCCGTCCGTCCGTCCGTCCGTCCGTCCGTCCGTCCGTCCGTCCGTCCGTCCGTCCGTCCGTCCGTCCGTCAGTCAGTCAGTCAGTCAGTCAGTCAGTCAGTCAGTCAGTCAGTCAGTCAGTCAGTCAGTCAGTCAGTCAGTCAGTCAGTCAGTCAGTCAGTCACATAAGTACATTTAATATATCTAGTCCTGGGACACTTCCTAGAGCTGGCCGCTGGAGTTTGTGAATTGACCCGTCGACTTCGTTCAGTATTTGGTTTCGAACTAAATATCCTTCTACACAAAAAGAAATCCCTTTTTGACATTGGACTTCCTGGTACGGTTTACTATGTCATAAATAGTAGCATTCGTCCAACATGTTCTCCTCTTTAGTTGATGGAACAGCAGCAGCCAATGTGACAACACCTGCCGTTTGGAGTCGGGTGACACTGTCTGCAGTAACATCTAGCATGTGTACCAGCGTCTTTCATATATTCTCTTGCTCTTAATTCGTCCACACCTCGAGGGATTCCGCTCCACAACGTGCCCGAAGACCAACTGAGGCTGGCAACAAGACTGTCCGACAGTTTCCACATGTGACCGAGTTTTCTGACGACTTCCCACGCGGTTCTCTTTAAAGTTACAGACGAGGCGAGTAACGATCATCCTAAATTGCAGAAATGCCTTTGATTTTATTGAGCTGGGAGTAACTTGTTGCTGTTGGCTGAAGATGATGCATTAGAGCATTTGTCGAAATAGTCCGAGAGGTCGATTCTGTGTGTCGGCATTTCTACATCTACGCATTTCCCTGACGCTTCCGGTGTATATAAAACGGTAGTTCCATCAACCAGAATCTTTTTTCTCGCGGGTCAGATATATGTGGTGCCAAATGCGAAATAACTTATATTTTTAATAAATTACTAGTTGTCTGTACCTTAATTAGTTTCGCTGTTAATATGTTATGACTCTTTTCTTACATGAAAAGGAACTTGACAATACATGATTCGCCGCAGCATTACATAACACGACAGAACACGAGCTTCGTTGCTGAACAATTCAAATGAATTGTTGAATAACTATAGACTTCCTCTTATGGTAAATGCATATTTTATCTAAGAGAACACACTCATTTAGTAACTAATCATGTTGAGAAAGCACAGTTCTCTCAACGTGTTGACAGGACGTCCGACGAAAGTTACTTTGAAGGTGCCATTGACGTCATCACCCGCGGAATGGAGACGCTAACGATGTTGTTCCGATATCAGGGCGTTGGTCTAACGAGCGTCCGGCCAGTGCCAAGGCATCAAAGGGGCCGCGATGAAATCTCTCCAAACAGTCCCCCCCCCCGGGGGGGGCTTCCTGAATGTGCCGAAAACTAATCGGCCCCCGGCCCACAGATATCTCTCGAGGGTCGTTGCCTCGGGAATCCGTCGCGTAAAAACAAGGCCCCAAGGGCCCGAACGGATAAACAGCCATGGACACTTCGGTGTTGTGCTGACGGGAAATATACCGACCCGGCGGCTGTTGGCCGCTTCAACGATAAACGGTTGATAAAACCTTCAGGTGTTGTCTTAAGGGTCAAAACCAACGCGCGTGGCCGGAGCAATATGCTTTGATGGCAAACCTTCAGTCCCGTTACTGCGGCGCCACACGCACCGCACACGCACACGCACGCACACGCACACGCACACGCACACGCACACGCACAGCACACGCACACGCACGCACACGCACACGCACAGCACAGCGCACACGCACACGCACGCACGCACACGCACACGCACACGCACACGCACGCACACGCACACGCACACGCACACGCACACGCACACGCACACGCACACCCCACGCACACGCACACGCACACGCACACGCACACGCACACGACACACGCACACGCACACGCACACGCACACGCACACGCACACGCACACGCACACGCACACGCACACGCACACGCACACGCACACGCACACGCACACGCACACGCACACGCACACGCACACGCACACGCACACGCACACGCACACGCACACGCACACGCACACGCACACGCACACGCACACGCACACGCACACGCACACACGCACACGCACACGCACACGCACACGCACACGCACACGCACACGCACACGCACACGCACACGCACACGCACACGCACACGCACACGCACACGCACACGCACACGCACACATATAGTTTAAATAACGTTGTCCTTGAATTATATTTGACGAGTACGTGACACAATCGTAAGTTTTATTAACGCAAACTTGACAATGCACCGATACCATTACCTCCAAGACAGTATACACCTGTAATTTTCCTAGTATGTCCTTAGCTATACAAAATTTAGTTATTTAATTGGTTGGCTATATTATAAATTACGCAAGCACATATATATTACTCACCTTCCGGCATGTCGGCGGGATGTGTGCGTCAACATCATTTGGCAACTTCAGATGTTCTATAACTTCGACACGATCACGGTAGACAACAGAAAATATGCAACGCAAAAGGCGAGTTCACAACCGGATGTGTCATTGACGCCATTTTGTCAGTCTTGCTGCACGCGCGGGGACTCAGCAGTTGACGTTTCTGCACCGTTCCGGTGTGCAGAGCTTTTCAGAGAAAGTCCAACAAAATGGAACCCGCGTTTATCAGGAAAACCGATATTGTATTGCTGCCCACGTACACACGGTCATACTGGACAGAGTTATCCCGGTCACACGCACACAAATCGACACCAAACAGACATATCGACCTTCAACACCAGGAATCTCTATTATAGTTATATATAGAGAGAGCAGTACCGGTTGTCAGATTTTTTTTTCAAAGGCCTGGAATGAATGAAACCCATTTACAGACGCAAGTTTTTCTGCACTGTCTCGCCAAGCCGTAATCGCCTAGAACCATTCCGTCTGCGTTATCGGCTCAACTGCACTTCCTAAACATGAAGATAAACGCGTCGGTTGGAGGTTCTTTGGCGACAAACATATGAAGGAGACACTGCTATTACGTGTTTGTGTCTAGGCGCCGAGCCTAACTATTATATATACACCGGGAAATGCAATTCCGAATTTGTTACATGGGCATGATTGTCGTGTACATATGGGGGGCGAGTCAGCTATGTTTTCTTTCTCGACATTCTTGTTAAAGCCGCTATATAGATATATAGTTGTACTTTGCCAGAAAAGTGAAAACACCGTCTGATTGATCTATTGGGCTACAGCTATAATTTCCCTATAACGGTTTCGTTGACGCAGCTGTAAAATGGCAAATGGCCAACTAAAGTGACCAGTTACACTAACATACGCCATAAGTTTGGGGGGGGGGAGATTTACAAGGTCCAACGTCTTCACAACATTAATTGGTTGTGTAGACATTGATACATATACACGTTTCTGGGGGATAGAGAGGGAACTTTACTCACAACTGAACCATGTTTGGACTCTATATAGCTGAATTTCTTCTCCCAGTGTATCGGAGTTAAACCCTGCAAACTGAATGGTATTTAGACGTATCATCGTGTTGAACTGAGGACATTTTCAGCGAGGATCTACTCACGTATCGACTCCAGACATTGGTCGTGAGGACCTGATTCTTCTCGTCTAGGTCGAGGATCTGGATGAGGGCGAGGCCGTAGCTGACGTGGACCGTCTGTGACGTGTTGTAGACCGGCCGTCCGACCACGCCGACTTTCTTGTAGTGGTCCAGTAAGTGCTTGATGAGTCGCTTCTCGTCTGACATGGCTATGTCCCCTACAACACGGACACGGCGCGTGTACTGATGGGTGACACTGTGATCGCATAGTCATGTTGTTGATAATGATAACGCCGTTGTTATTGTTGTTGTAGTTGTAGTAGTAGTAGTAGTAGTAGTAGTAGTAGTAGTAGTAGTAGTAGTAGTAGTAGTAGTAGTAGTAGTAGTAGTAGTAGTAGTAGTAGTAGTATATATATATATTATTATATATATATATATATATATATATATATATATATATATATATATATATATATATATATATATATATATATATATATATATATATATATATATATATATATATAGTTATATATATTGTTTTATTTGTAGGTTGTTGTTGTTTTCGTCGTAGCTGTTGTTCGTTGTGTGTGTAGTCGTTGTGATGAGTTATTGTGATATATATATATATATATATATATATATATATATATATATATATATATATAATCATTCACCCGCACGTTCGCTCACATACAAACACCGCGCGAACGCAGGTAAGCACGCACGCACTCACTCACACATAAACACACACACACACGCGCACGTGCACATACACGTAATGTTACGTATACGCACATACGCGCACGAGCGCTGTGCGCTAGCGCACGTACACACGCACGCAGGCACCCACGCACACATATAATGTTTACAACAACAGTTCAATTATACATTCTGCTGAACTGTTGAAATGTACACACATACAACACACATACTACTATTTTAGATTTAATATCACGTGCATTGTAATCATAATTATTACAATGTGCGTTAAACGGCGTATGCCTTTCTAAATCGTCGGCGATGACGCAACACTTCCAAACACCTCAACCGTCTGACCTGTTCTTTTTGACCGACAAAGACATGCAATACACTAATAACGACTGTTTACATATTCACTTAACGGACATTTCATATCGGCGCAGAAAGCGATACGGTGCGCCAACTAGACGGGTTAACAAAACAGTCTCGTATCAACGAATGAGAAAAAACTACTCGCACGTTCTGTAGAGTTGATATAACAACATCAACACTGGTGACTCATTGACTCAATGAACTTTTATAACGTAGATACCAGCACATATATTCCTATTCCTATTCCCATGATTTGCTTCAATCCACATCAACGCATACACACGCTTAACGCACGTACATACTAGCGTGGCCGCCGTTCGTAATTTTAGAGTATTTATCTGCTGAGACGACAGTGCTCGTGATATAGATTTCGTGCATTCGGCAAGTGTTCGCTATAACGTGACTAGGATGGATTTGTCTGAACGCTCGGATCACACCTGAGAGGGCAACGAACGACCGAATTGGCTGAACCCTGGAGCCCTCTTGTTGCTCGTAAGGCCATCGACCCTGTCACTTCGCTACGCGAAAACTTACAGAAAGTAATACGGCAACTCACATCCGTGATAAACGCATTAATGAATTAATTATGTAATACCATTAGAGATAGTGGTATTAACAAGAGATGAATAACATTATGTCAAAATATTGAGTTGTTACGAATATATTGATACGAGCGTTTGTCCGTTTTTCTGGATTCATTATCTGGACGTTATACACCAGGAGCTCAAGTTTCAAACGAGTGTTCTTTCGAAATCAAACAACTTAAGTAAGTGACAAGGGCGTCTACTGCCCCCTCCAAGCCTATCGTGCACACATAGCTGGTTAAGTATGATTGATACGTGACGTCGGCGGCGCTATCTCTCACTAAAGTGGCGAACGGAACAAAAATAATTCACGCTGAAACGTTGGCCCAATTTACGTCACGCGCTCCCAGTCCGCGATAACGAGGCAGATAAGTAATGCACTTCTACCATCTACTTTGTACTGTCAACATCTGTCTGACTCTTGACTCCAAGGGTTCATTTTATTTGCAATCTTATATTATTATATATATATATATATATATATATATATATATATATATATATATATATATATATAAATATATATATATATATATATATTTTATATATATATATATATATATATATATATATATATATATATATATAATATGTACAAAACAGTAGTAAATCAGTATGTTGCAATGTCAGCGTATCGCTTTAAACAAGCGATAAGAACGTTCGCATTTCAACGTAAGACGGCATTCGTATTGTTTTGAAAAGTAGTACTTTGATCTATGCGTGCTGTTGCGTTTATTCCTAAATATAACCTCACACCGTGAACGAAGGAACGAGCATCCAATTAACTGTGTACACAGAGTCTACACACCTCCCGGTGTGTGTGCGATGTGTACAAACAGCTGTGGTATATCATTTGAATATTGGTCGCCTTTCGTCGGTCGTTCCTGCTGCTAACATTATTTGCATTGATCCGAAGCGGGAGCGTTGTACTCCGATTCCGATTAAATTGCGGTGGCAGACTATACGCAATGCAACTTTACTGCCATAGACAACTGGACGTGGCTGCAGCTAAGACTGTAGTTTTACTCGGTAAACTTCTTGTAGTTGTTTAATAAGAATTGACAAATTGTTTAAAACTGAAATCCGTAGCGAAACTGACGGTAACATCTAAGAGCACAAGGACACCTTTGGCGAGCCGAGAACCCAACATTTTGTAAACATGCAAAGAATGATTTGTCTGCTACAAACGTTGTACATGCATTTTGTGTGTATCTGGGATTCGTAGAACTATCAATATCCCTAGTTCACACACGCCGTCACTTTGAAGGATCAAGCCAGGTTTATTACTTCGTCAATCATCGTTAACGCGACATGTGTTAGAGCTGCCGGTGCAGGACGTATCTGAACTCTTGTATAGTAGTAAAGTGAACTTACACATCCAACAAGACTATCTAAGACAGAAACGATAATTGTACACCTTATACAAAATTGTGGCGTTTATTGTTTAATATTCACCGCGTTTAAAGAACATTTTAGCCAACTTAATTCACGAAGAAACAATCTGATTAATTTGTTTTCACACAGAAGTATAGTACTTCACGTGGCTTATTAACAAATTCCCTCTTTCGAAATATTACACTCGTCTTTACTTGTATAAAAACATGGCGTTCACGAGTATAATCCCGACACTAGATGTTAAAATAACACGGCAACCACGTGAACCAACACCTGCAGTTGACACGTGTGAAGCAGTTGCACCCACGTGGATGGAATCAAGGACAAAACGTGTGTCCTTTAAACTAACTCGAGTGCATAGATTTACATGTTACGAAACCACTACTCTTGTCAAGTGTGTATTATCTATACCAAGAACAGTAGTCAATGTCATATCTCACGTAGTTAGTTATCAGTCTTTCGAAAACTACGCACTTCGTGAAGCCAAGTAACTATCGACATTTCTAGAAAAGTCGGAAGTCATCAGTCGAAATATAATTTCCATCCATCATGTATAATGTTTGACGATTTGACGACTGTTGGTAAACATCAAACTGTTCTAACTATAGAAAGCATAATATATACTGATCTATATTACTTCGCGCACCGATCTTCTGGTGTGAAATGGAAGATACCAAATATAATGAATGGCAAAGTAAGCAATCAATAAAACGTGCCAACGAACTCAGGCACGATCAAAATCACCACCAGCACATTTTTGGTATACCACCATTGACCCTATAACCGAGAACCACCTACCGATTTGTGCTAAAATAGTGAGGATCACAAGCCAGGAAGTATTCAGCGCGACAACACCGGCCATCCGTGACCGTCACACGTCATGACGACGCGCTCCGTGCACAAGTCGGGCAGACATCGGCTCTGGCTCACACGTCTACGTAAACACACCCGCCATAGAGCTCCGAGCAACGAGAGTTCGTGTGATCCGACCAGCGACGGAGCGACAACTGCGGCGCGAGGCGGCCGTACATCACGCGGGCGGGCGGAGCGAGGCGATCCGGGGAGGCATCGTCAGGCAACTATGTGGCACTTTAACCAGCTCCATCGGGATACTGAAAGGTGTATCAGCGCCGAGTCGAGGGCCGCTGATAGAAGTGTCGTTTCCGCCGACCCTCGCAGTCGGTGGCTGCACGCAGGAGCCGCCGCGGGTCGACGGGAAGGCCGGGAGGTGGGCCGGGAGGTGGGCCGGGAGGAGAGGGAGAGGCCCGCGCGATGATAGGCAGCCAGGCGGCGACCCAGGCCTGGTGATAAAGCATCGTCGCTCTGTGTTAAGTTGCCAAGTCTACACACGCTCAAACGCGGTTTCGTCATGCGCTGTGTGGAGGCGGTGTCCGGGAATACGAGAGAACATTGGAAAAAGTTGTTGAAAAGTTACGAAGACCTCGCATTTCTACGTCTTATCGTGTGTTCAACCCTCGCCTGTTTTTACTTCTCGGTAAAATTGTCCGGAACGAGTTTGTAAAGAATTTACGACAGAAACGTAAATTGTTGTTGGCTTGGTGCGACGAGGGCAACGTATTGACTGACTGACTGACTGACTGACTGACTGACTGACTGACTGACTGACTGACTGACTGACTGACTGACTGACTGACTGACTGACTGACTGACTGACTGACTGACTGACTGACTGACTGACTGACTGACTGACTGACTGACTGACTGACTGACTGACTGACTGACTGACTGACTGACTGACTGACTGACGACTGACTGACTGACTGACTGACGACTGACGACTGACTGACTGACTGACTGACTGACTGACTGACTGACTGACTGACTGACTGACTGACTGACTGACTGACTGACATGACTGACTGACTGACTGACTGACTGACTGACTGACTGACTGACTGACTGACTGACTGACTGACTGACTGACTGACTGACTGACTGACTGACTGACTGACTGACTGACTGACTGACTGACTGACTGACTGACTGACTGACTGACTGACTGACTGACTGACTGACTGACTGACTGACTGACTGACTGACTGACTGACTGACTGACTGACTGACTGACTGACTGACTGACTGACAAGATGACTGTTTGAACGGTTGATTGATTGATTTGTGGATTTGTTGATTGTTTATTTTATTATTTATCCAGGTCACCCGCCTCCATTGCGTCCTCACGGGGGGTTAGTCACTACTAATCACGGAGGACATAAATACATCGGTAACGTTCCACTGATGCTGTCTGCTGTGGCGACTGACATGTCGTAATACACGCGATGATGGGACGGCGCGTGAAGGTGGTCCACGCACTGGTACGAACGGGTCAGTTACTAATAGACCGCGTCTTACATTAGTTGTCAGTCGAACAAATTCGCCGAGGTGAACTTTGAAAAACCAGGAACCGTCGACCGAAACCGCCCAGTTGAACGTTATCGACACGTGCTGCTGACGATGTCAATTTGAACTCGAAATAATTCATTTTAACTGTAGTAGATATAAGTGACGGTGTGTTCATGAGCACAGTGATATTTAGGACGTTTAGGAAGGCGAATTTGTGGATCAAAGGGAATACGCTATCCACCCTACCAACTGCTCTCGCTCTGGATTGTACCCTGCGCTATATAGAATGTCATCCTCGTGCATTTTCCTCATCTGCATCTTGTTGAAATACGCCGCTACGGAACTGAAAAACCATAGGAAGTTCAGTCCGTCTCGACACTTGAAACAACCACTCTGTTTCGTCCACTATCTTTAGTACGACGTGTAGGAGGCGACGTAATTGTGCACATCGTGCGTCGGTGTCCAATAAATACGTAATGCTCCGTAGCGTCGGGTGCGACGCTGACGTGGAAATGTGAAGTCGAATTACATACACAAAGACACAAATTATAACATCTGCCCAACGTCGTTTACCCAAAGACACAAACTAACTATAACATCTGCCCAACGTCGTTTGGGCCACAGGACATGATTACGTCATTAACTGGGTTGATATTTTCACTGGTCGCACGATGGGCAACTATTATACTACAAATTTAAATAATCACCCATCGTCTATATAGCTTATATATATATATATATATATATATATATATATATATATATATATATATATAAATTTTAATATATATATAATATATATATATATATAATATATATATATATAATATTATATATATATATATATATATATATATATATATATATATATATATATATATATATATATATATATATATATATATATATATATATATATATATATATATATCTATTTAATTTATATATATATATATATATATATATATATAATATACATATACATATACATATACATATACATATACATATACATATATTAGTATATACAGCACTTTGACTGATCGGAATTGTCTTCACGCCAGCGCAGTCATCTGATGTGACGGCGGGCTCTTGCACTACGGGAAGAGAACCGTTTTCCGAGCAACCGGCATCCCACGGCGTGTGTAAATTCATTAGTGTCGGTCTATCGCTTCCCCTACGCCCCCTGTGCCCCCTACACACGCAGCCTACACGCTGAGAGCGTGGGGTGAACTCGGCCCTGAATCACCGAGACGACCTGGCCGAGTCTTATTTTTACCGCGTCAAGCGCAAACTAAACGGATTATCGCCGGTTGACAGGGTGTGGCGTCTCGGCGGAATGACGTCATTTACCGCCAGTTCTGGTGCGTTTTGTGTCCGTTGTGGCGCTGCTGCATACAATAGAACTCTGTTGAATCCGTAGGATGAAACGATATTGGTATGGTACGTGTTGTTATCATCGTGAAAATTAATAAATTAAGCTATTGCGGGAAATGATAACAGTAAAGTAGGTGATAATGTTGAAGTGTTGACTTGTCCGCAGATTTATACTTTGAACAAGAACAAGAACAAGAACAAGATGTTTATTTATGACCCCAAAATAAATACATGAAGTCAATAATCATAAAGTGAAACATAAAGAAATCGTTATACATCAATAATTTAGAATTTTGTGTATCTGAACGTAGGTTATGACCGCTACGTTATGTATTTATTTAATCAGAAATTTGGCTTACATGATTATCATAAAATGGCTTGAAAATTGCATGTATTCATGCGGACGTGCATGTTTTTGCCCATTTTGCCAGCTGTCAATCACTCCAACGGCGACCTCGTTTTCAGACAGGAGAACACTTAGTACCGTTCCGACGAACGACCTTTAACCCTGCGTTAAAACACCCAATCACATGCCAGATTATACAATGTGACTAAAACTCGTTGGTTGAAACAAAAGTCGACTGATGTATTCACTGATTTCTAATTTTGGAATATCACTTTTAGCTCTACGTCGAATAGTTACAGCTAACGCCACACACTGATATCGACCCGGTTTCTCTCAGTCAAACGCCGGCGTATCACGGAGATCTGTCGCGGGCGAGTGCAGTGAAGACGGATGGGTATCAAAAGCAGGACCTGTGATAAAAACGGTTCTTCTGCGGAAGGAGACGTCCGTCGACTATAACACATCGTTCAGGCGGTGTGTCGGCGTGTACGTTTACCACAAGTACGGGCGCAGATTACAAGTTGTACATGCCGTGATTCTGCGTGTTGCTGTGTGTTCTTCCATTTGAACGTGTCGCTCCCCACTTATCATTAAAACGCATTCGGTTTTATGCACGACGGTGGTATAGAATGTCAATTCCTTACAAACTGCACACACCTACATCTGAAATATGACGTGACATTGCTTAAATGTCGTAAATAACAAACAAGTCACCATATTAACTGAAAACTCTACATTTTCGTTAACACGTGTGACGTGTTCCTTTTATAGACGATGTCGCCATCATCTATAAAAGATACATTCCTGTGTAACATGGCAACGAATCTTCGGAAGCGCACGCAGGAAAACAACATCAACTTCTGTGGGAAGTATTCAGTCACACTTATGGCGTAACCCTATTTTTATCCACAAAAGTCAACACCTATGTCTTAAGGTTTCAAGTCATCGGCGGCAATAGAAAATACAGCAAAGATCAGCTTCATGAGAGTCTACAACTGTTCACGTTGCTCTCGCGCTCTCCGGTGAGATCAGAATGTGGTTGAACAACACTAGAAACGAGGAGATTGAGAGGAGATCAGATAGAAGTGTTTAAAATATTGAATGGGTATGAAAATGTTGAGAGAAATATTTTTGTCTCGGTTAAGGAGGAGAGAAGGACTAGAGGAGATGGAGTTACATTAGCAAAGAAGCAGTGCAGACTAGATATTATATAATTCTAATTTTCACTCTAATGAACTGTAAATGAATGGAACTGATTATCAGCTGATTGTGTAGGTGCTAGTAGTGTTAATATGTTTAAAAGTAAAATCGACATATACCTAAGAAGGGCGGGGTTTATTTAGATAGATAGGTTGGACTCTCGATAAGCCAAAGGGTTTCCTTGTCCACCTGCCATCTAGAGTTGATTCTCTAGGTGGCAATCTTGTTAAATCTTGTTAAATTCGTATAAACGTGAACTGTGAATATTTAGCGCCAACGATTACGTCGGTCCCTGCGGCCGTCCGGAGACCGTCGTAGACGTCTCGGCCGCTGACATTTCGCAACGACGACTTGTCAGGACACGTTTAACGCGAGAACAAGCATCGATCACTTGCAGGGAGCAGACTTCACTAAGCACTGCTTCAACTCGACGTGTGTTCTCGGTAATCCGGTGCTGGTGGTCACTGAACCGTAGGATACAGATCGCACTTGAAGATACGCCGTCCTCGGCCTCTCTCGGGAACGACATCTCACGAGACGTGAGAGCGAGAGGAGAGTACGGCGTGATCTCATAGACATCGTCCGAAGTGCAATGGAATGACCGTCTGTTGTTAGGATTGCACCAAAGAATTGGACAAAACAACGGGTCTCATGTTTGTAACTTCGTGCTGCCGAATACACAAACATCTGCTCACACAAGGCGCCAGCACTTAGAGGAGTGTTATTGTTAAGCTGACTGTCGCTTTGGGAGTGATTGAGTAATCGTCGACTTTTGTTTTCGTAGAGGCCGTCAAAGAACGTTGTGTTATTATGTAATAATTAATAAGTCTAAATGCACGCGCATACGAATGTATACATACACGCCCACACCCACACCCACACCCACACCCACACCCACACCCACACCCACACCCACACACATCCACACCCACACACACCACACCCACACCCCACCCCACCCCACACGCACACGCACACGCACACGCACACGCACACGCACACGCACACGCACACGCACACGCACACGCACACGCACACGCACACGCACACGCACACGCACACGCACACGCACACGCACACGCACACGCACACGCACACGCACACACGCAACACACACACACACACACACACACACACACACACACACACACACACACACACACACACACACACACACACACATTCCTCGTGTCTTCTATCCTAATGGTTACAGCACGAACGAAAGAACCTATCCACACGTCGTTCATCACGGGACATTATCTGTCCGTAGCGCCGTATATGTCAACCGGTACCGTAGGCCGATAAGACGTGCCAGACGCACGCTGGATAACTCGAGTACCACCGCCTCATCACCGCATCTTTACGATGACAAGGTCAACCTGATATCTGCGCAGGTCGAACATTAATATTTATCAAATTTGCTCGGAGAAACTGACGCGCCGTTTCAAGCAGCCGATCGTTGCGGCGCCGCGCACGGACGAACGAACGACGAGGTCTGCTCTCTGCGTGGACCGCGCTAATCTGATAATTAGTTGTTTATTTATTGATGTGAGACACGCTCCTAAGGAGTCGCCTGGGATGTGGGTGGCGTGGACGCCGGGAGGCCGAGGGAGGAAGGGAGCGGCGCCCCAGAAGGTTGGCCAGCGATTTCCAAATTCAAAGCGCGCGTACGGGCGTTTGATGATCAAGAATTGTGCATTCCATTTATTTAAGATAAAGATGCGATGGTCTTCTTTTGCCTGCGGCTAACATCTGGTTAAGTCGTGAATGAAAGAGTTCCACATTCACTGCAAATACTTACGCACTCACACACGCACACACGCACACACGCACATACGCACACACGCACGGGCACACGCCTATAAAATGGTGTACATAGTCAGGTGCATACATACATATCCACTAAACTAAAGAGATCTGACCGACTAATTAGAAGTAAAAACGTCATGTTTCTTCCAAATAAAATGCTTCACTAAACCACACATGTCTGTATCGTCAACAGTAAATTTCCAGCGGTGGTAGTTATTAGCAGGAAGTTCGCTAAATCAGTTGAACATCGTCCCCCACGTGGTGTCGATGGTGGTGACCGGAGCGGCCGCTCCCTATATCCGCAGCTTGCGGTTAATGTCGCTGGTCGGTGTTTATTATGAATTGAACGGATTTTTTAGACGTTTCGTTGACGCAACATTCGTATACATTCGTATACAGTGAAAGATTCTGTTTGGTTAATCGAAATTTGGCGGACAAACATTTGGCTCTCCTCTCCCTAAGCATATAACTATTGTTCTAGTGCTAAGAACAGTGTACTGGTTATTCTAAAGGGAATCTAGGCCCACTGCAAAGCTGGTGTCTCCGTTGAATCCGGAAAAGGATGGTAAAAGGTGAACATTTCGACGAATTGCGAACTCATGCCTGAATTATGCGACATAATTTTGGAATATAGTTACTTCGCAAACGTGCACAAGCATTGCTTTGTTTGTTTTCAGTCTCTGTTACTGTTCGACTTTCCACAAATGTAATCAACACCACGATTATGAATATCGATAATCGATATACTGGTACCTTTTACAATAAACTATAACAAATACGGCAACATACTGGCACACAACTGAGAATATGTGAAATCAGATAGTCACTTAGACTAACCAACATGCACTGGCGGATGCACTAAAGCGATGCACTTGTTCTGTAGTACTGTCTTATACGCTAGGGGGCGCAAGCGTCCACAACATTTCCACACACTGTAATGAGACCATCGTTCCATCTTCCTACTCGGGCAGTTAAGTAACAACATGATACGCGTTGCATGGACGAACTAATTTATTTCTGCTCCCACATATCGTTTATGCAAACGACCGGACACATCATTATACAAGTCGTAAGCATGCTTTCGATAAAGGTTCGTCTATATGCTATTTCAATTATAAAGAAGCATTGAGCTAATGAAGATGGGTTAGTTTATGGATGCCTTCTTAAGTGCTCACTCAAATTGTAATCATCGCAGATGTGAGGAAATTACTCACTTTAAATATCCTTTAGATGTATCGTCTAGTTAGTATTAGTACTAGTTACTAGTAGTTTAAGAAATCCTTTTGCTTACCTTTCTACTCACTACCCTATGTTGCAATATGCAATAGCAAATAATAAAACATATCAGCGTTTTTTGACAACTTTGTCAAGCACATGAAGTCATACATATGTTGTTGTTGTTGTTGTTGTTGTTGTTGTTGCTAATCGGTAAGTCTGAACGCGCGCGCGTGCGTGCGCGTGCGTGCGTGCGTGCGTGCGTGAATGCGTACCTGCATGCACATATGTGTAGGTTGGTCAGAGAACCGGTGTTATAGTTAATAGATAAATACATATCCATATCATATTCTTCCAAAGAACAGGCGCACGTAACTTCCTTGTAGTTATATCCACACACACACATTCAAAGACGAACGTACGCAGGCACATGAATCTCAAATTTGCATTGACTCACGCAAATTTACTAGCAGTCCTCAAACGTTACACTTTGACTATTTTAACTGTTTCGTCGACGGTCGCCCACACAAAGCGAATGATACTGTCAAACGCACGGGACCGGTCTATCAGCGACTCGTGGAAGTGCGGCCGAGCAGCAACAAGCCAAGTGCGTATCCAAACATTTTACAGGGTGCACGGAATCTTCGGGAGTGGTGCTCCATCTCAGAATCAGCGCCAGCTGCCTCCTCCATTGTGAAACAGGGAGGGAAATAATGAACTGTCCTGTCGTAGCCAGCAGCAGACTGGCTGCAGTAATGGCAGAAATCGGTTTAACGTCCGACATTGCATAACACATTACGTGTCGGTCGGCGGGAATTTAGACTTCACGGCATTCCCGCAGTGCTGCCACCTGGGGTATGAGGAGGTAAACAGAGGTACAGTTTGGGGACACATATAGGGAGATTGGTACAAGTGGGAGGAGAAACGGGTGGAGTGGGAGATGGGGACAAGGGGAGAGAGAGGGAGGACGAAAAGATGGAGAGATGGGGAGACCATCTAGGGACTACGGGGAATCAATGCATTTTCCGGTTTGCTGGACAGCGTCCGGCGAGCGACCTAAGAGGCGTGACCGCTGACGTCGTAGGGACAAGGCGGTAGAAATCGATTTCGTATCCGGTCGACGGCTCGAACCGGAGGAAGTGGACACGAGCTTCGGTGGTCACTTGTGAGAAGAGTGACCACTGACCACTCAAAGGTCATACGGTGCATTCGCATTCCTTTGTATGTCCTGCAACGTTGATAGTTTGAATTCGCCAGACTGATCGCACGATTGCTGCGCAGATGAGACTAGTTAGGTGTCACGCGCTGCCGTTTTTCCACTACGCCGCGGCGCTTCTTAAGAAAACCCGATGCTGATTGATCGGGCGGTCCGACGGCGGTCCGACGTCCGGCAAGTCAACATTCGCAATAGCGTTGACAGAGCGCGTCGTAAATGACGTCACGACCATTCCTCGATACTACAGGGTGAAATAATATCGTCACATCAGGGGGATATCGCTTGCCCATAAACCACACGACACATCCACGCACAGATTAGGTTTGACCGTTGACCTACTGTCGTGACGTCAGTTATTAACAGTCCGTGCGCGCTCCGTGGTGCTTTGGGCCGTACGTTTTCTCGATGGCCAAGCAGCCAACAAAACACGTTTGATGTGACCTTCTTCGACTGAATAAACCTGATGTGATTAAGAGGCAGAGTCTAAAAACAAGTCCACATAAAGGAATCGTTAAACGACACGAGTAATGATTTTATTGACTCACTGAAGATTGTTTACGAAAAAACTACAGACCTGGCAACACTGACTGTCTCAGTGCCTATAACCGTTCCATCGATTAAGCGATATCCGTGAGAAACGCGTCACCTGTCACCTTTAATATTTGAAAACACGTTTTGTTTGACAACGCACTGAAATATGATACTTTAACTTTTTCTAAAGGCCGTTATATGGCATTAAAGGACAAAACAGGCATAGGCCAAAATCACACTTGAACGTGGAATGATCTGTCTGTTTGTCACCAGAAGCTGCATCGGTGTCGCAGATGCACTTTGAGAGAGAAAGTGAATACCGAGAAAAAATACATGGTAAAACAGAAATTAATAGGTTGCTAACTGACACGTATTTTTAAACCAAACACTTGTTTAATATATCACCGCTTTAATTATACTAATAATCCACCCACGTGTATACCAGTTTAATGGTGGCAATCGTTCTACCTTAACTTTGAACAACAATGAAACCCAATTCGGGTGTTAGGTACTGGGTCAATGAATTATTGACCAAGTAACTGCAAATATAAATAGGTAATGGGTCAATGAATTACTGACCCTGTTACATATACATGGATATTCCCAATGATGGCTAAATTTACCATCACTAAATGGGTGACCGTTGAGGAGGCAAAACATCCCCAAAAGACATACGATGTACCTCGGTCCACATTACAGACAATGCAAACACAAGTGGCTATACGCTCGGACACGGACACGGCACACGTTATTTACACGGAACACGTGTTTTATTCTAGATCGTTGTGTTATTAGCAAACCGTTTTCGTAGAACACACTGGAGACACCCGTCAGCTGTCCCGGCCTCGACTGCCGCCTTCCCGCGCGCCTCGAATCAATAACAACAAGGCCAGTCGCTTGTGTCAGGCGGACAGCGAAGAACACGACTTTCGAGTGCATTTCTGCGAGCCAAATGCTTCAACGGACGAGCCATTATATTGAGCCATTTAACGCCATCTTTAAATTGAACCGGAATGAGAAATCTATATATAGGTTAATTAAAACTGTGGTCATATCCGAAATACCCCCAGCGAACGTGACGTAGACAGTATGACAAACACATTGATATTACTACATCGCGACGTGCGCTGGGAGTTAGTTGAATAATGGCGTTCGGTGTACGAAATGGTGAAATGTGTACGTGTGCCGGGACAAACAACAGCCTGTACCTACAGACGGACGGGGTACTCTAAGACTGCGCCTGTTCTTATCCGAGCCGCAATCAAGCGACAATCGTTTCCTTAATCTAAACGCACTACGGCTCAGTCGACGTCTAACTGCAAATCAATAGACCCCCTCGGACCTCATTACACTCGGCCGAGTGGTCGACGGCACGGCGGTAGGAACACCGGGACGACCTCCGACACACCACCGTCATACCAACGCACCAGGTGGCATGAACACATCGCTGGGTGGCATGAACACGCTCACCAGGTGTGTTCATGCATCTGGTGAACGCGCTCGCTAGGTGGCATGAATACACTCGCTAGGTGTGTTCATGCATCTGGTGAACACACTCGTTAGGTGGCATGAATACACTCGCTAGGTGGCATGAACACACTCACCAGGTGTGTTCATGCATCTGGTGAACGCACTCGCTAGGTGGCATGAATACACTCACCAGGTTCGTTCATGGATCTGGTGAACGCATTCGCTAGGTGGCATGAATACATTCGCTAGGTGGCATGAATACACTCGCTAGGTGGCAAGAACACACTCACTAGGTGGCATGAACACACTCACCAGGTGTGTTCATGCATCTGGTGAACGCATTCGCTAGGTGGCATGAATACACTCGCTAGGTGGCATGCACACACTCACTAGGTGGCATGAAAAATCCCCACTCACTGAAAAGGTGGCATGAATACACTCGCCAGGTGGCATGACGGAACACACTCGCTAGGTGGCATGAAACACTCGCTAGGTGGCATGAACACTCACTAGGTGGCATGAACACACTCGCTAGGTGGCATGAACACACTCACTAGGTGGCATGAACACACTCACTAGGTGGCATGAACACACTCACTAGGTGGCATGAACACACTCACTAGGTGGCATGAACACACTCGCTAGGTGGCATGAACACACTCACTAGGTGGCATGAACACACTCGCTAGGTGGCATGAACACACTCACTAGGTGGCATGAACACACTCGCTAGGTGGCATGAACACACTCGCTAGGTGGCATGAAGACACTCACTAGATGGCATGGACACACTCGTTAGGTGGCATGAACACACTCGCTAGGTGGCATGAACACACTCACTAGGTGGCATGAACACACTCACTAGGTGGCATGAACACACTCGCTAGGTGGCATGAACACACTCGCTAGGTGGCATGAACACACTCACTAGGTGGCTGAACGCCCTGTCTACCGGGCAATCAAGCGACAATCGTTTCCTTAATCTAAACGCACTACGGCTCAGTCGACGTCTAACTGCAAATCAATAGACCCCCTCGGACCTCATTACACTCGGCCGAGTGGTCGACGGCACGGCGGTAGGAACACCGGGACGACCTCCGACACACCACCGTCATACCAACGCACCAGGTGGCATGAACACATCGCTGGGTGGCATGAACACGCTCACCAGGTGTGTTCATGCATCTGGTGAACGCACTCGCTAGGTGGCATGAATACACTCGCTAGGTGTGTTCATGCATCTGGTGAACACACTCGTTAGGTGGCATGAATACACTCGCTAGGTGGCATGAACACACTCACCAGGTTCGTTCATGGATCTGGTGAACGCATTCGCTAGGTGGCATGAATACATTCGCTAGGTGGCATGAATACACTCGCTAGGTGGCATGAACACACTCACTAGGTGGCATGAACACACTCACCAGGTGTGTTCATGCATCTGGTGAACGCATTCGCTAGGTGGCATGAATACACTCGCTAGGTGGCATGCATACACTCACTAGGTGACATGAACACACTCACCAGGTGTGTTCATGCATCTGGTGACACACTCGCTATGTGGCATGAATACACTCGCTAGGTGGCATGAACACACTCGCTAGGTGGCATGAAGACACTCACTAGATGGCATGGACACACTCGTTAGGTGGCATGAACACACTCGCTAGGTGGCATGAACACACTCACTAGGTGGCATGAACACACTCACTAGGTGGCATGAACACACTCACTAGGTGGCATGGACACACTCGTTAGGTGGCATGGACACACTCACTAGGTGGCATGAACACACTCGCTAGGTGGCATGAACACACTCACTAGGTGGCATGAACACACTCCTAGGTGGCATGAACACACTCACTAGGTGGCATGAACACACTCACTAGGTGGCATGAACACACTCACTAGGTGGCATGAACACACTCACTAGGTGGCATGAACACACTCACTAGGTGGCATGAACACACTCACTAGGTGGCATGAACACACTCGCTAGGTGGCATGAACACACTCACTAGGTGGCATGGAACACACTCGCTAGGTGGCATGAACACACTCACTAGGTGGCATGAACACACTCACTAGGTGGCATGAACACACTCACTAGGTGGCATGAACGCACTCACTAGGTGGCATGAACACACTCACTAGGTGGCATGAACACACTCGCTAGGTGGCATGAACACACTCGCTAGGTGGCAGGAACACACTCACTAGGTGGCATGAACACACTCGCTAGGTGGCAGGAACACACTCACTAGGTGGCATGAACACACTCGCTAGGTGGCATGAACACACTCGCTAGGTGGCATGGACACACTCGTTAGGTGGCATGAACACACTCACTAGGTGGCATGAACACACTCACTAGGTGGCATGAACACACTCACTAGGTGGCATGAACACACTCGCTAGGTGGCATGAACACACTCACTAGGTGGCATGGACACACTCACTAGGTGGCATGGACACACTCGTTAGGTGGCATGAACACACTCACTAGGTGGCATGAACACACTCACTAGGTGGCATGAACCACTCACTATGTGGCATGAACACACTCACTAGGTGGCATGAACACACTCGCTAGGTGGCATGAACACACTCACTAGGTGGCATGAACACACTCACTAGGTGGCATGAACACACTCACTAGGTGGCATGAACACACTCCTAGGTGGCATGAACACACTCACTAGGTGGCATGAACACACTCGTTAGGTGGCATGAACACACTCACTAGGTGGCATGAACACACTCACAAGGTGGCATGAACACACTCACTAGGTGGCATGAACACACTCACTAGGTGGCATGAACACACTCACTAGGTGGCATGAACACACTCACTAGGTGGCATGAACACACTCACTAGGTGGCATGAACACACTCACTAGGTGGCATGAACACACTCACTAGGTGGCATGAACACACTCACTAGGTGGCATGGACCCACTCGTTAGATGGCATGAACACACTCACTAGGTGGCATGAACACACTCGCTAGGTGGCATGTACACACTCACTAGGTGGCATGGACACACTCGTTAGGTGGCATGAACACACTCACTAGGTGGCATGAACACACTCACTAGGTGGCATGAACACACTCACTAGGTGGCTTGAACGCACTCACCATGTGTACAAGTAATATCATGTTATGGTAATAAGTATGTCTACTTTGACACAAAAAGTGAAGAATGGAAGGTTTGGAGGAATTTGCGCGACGCCTTGTGGAAACCGCTCGCTCAAATCATTGATGTGTTCGACATGAACTAACTTCTGGGAGTAGAGCTTCATTACTTTTTTGGACCACATTATCTTGACTAAACAAATTTTATATGAAATTTGTAAGCATAATAGTAACTCAAATACTGCATGTGCCCTGGTCAAAATGTGACATACTAGGAATAATAATATTCTGCTTTCCACCAATATTATGAATGATAAGATTCAGCTTTCCACCAAACTAAAAATCATAGAGTTAACATCCTAACAATATAACGCCACTTAAGAGAAGACCTTGACCAGTCTATGCATGTAGACACTGGATACGAGAAATGCCAAGAATAACTCGACAACATTAAAATGCCACAGACCGCCCCGTTCCTCGAATCAGTCGATACGATCGATGCGACCTTATAATCCTGAGCTAGGTTTCCTTTAAATTGGCCCAATCAGGATCTCTTACACAACAAGAGCCGATCTGAGCACTGGGTCATATTTTGAAACGATGTTGCTTACTAGAAATACAACTTCACTTGGAAAATCGGACCAGTAATGCTGTTAAACAAAATGTCGTATCGATACTAGAACGTCGTGAAATCACCAGAACAGCTACACCATTCACAGCAACATTTGTTGAAACAATCGTTGATTGTGTAACAAATACACCTGCTCTCGTATCATCTTAGCCATCAGTGTTCCAATGCAAAGCTAAGCTGATTTCTTCGTTTTCAGCATTCCTTTGGTCGACCTCGTGTACGGACTTTGCCTTAACGAGTAACAAGGTTATTCCGCAACTGTTCCACCATATAATGAGTATGTCTTTAAACATGGTTTTCTACATGGTCGTCATCAGGTGGAACATTATATTACATGAATTCCTCCAAACCTTCCACACTCTTCACTTTTTGTGTGTCAAAGTAGACATATTACCACAACATGTCATTACTTGTACATAACAACTGACGTAACGACGCACACATCATATCAGTATGTCTTTAAACATGGTTTTCTACAGATGTTGCAAACTTATCTTGTTCAGTTAATACCTATGTATTTCTGGTTTACATTATATTACATTACTGATGTCAGAATAGTCATCTTCGTGGTTGACGTACCCCAAAAAGTGTCGTCATACATGCTTTTAGGTGCTCTGGTTCAAAAGTTACGTCTTCGTTCTACCTGATGGCGACCATCTTGGATTTATGGGTCAAAATGATGTCATAGCATGAAACCGATGTCAGATACGGAAACCTCGCGGACGAATTCCCCGAAAATGTGTCTTCGTACATGATTTTTGGTGCTATGGTTCAAAAGTAAATTTTTCGAGATGGTGCCAGCGGCCATTTTGGATTTGACATTTTTTAGAGGGACCGGGGGGCTATATCTTTTTTAAACGGTCCACATAAGTCAAATCAATCGTCAAACCTTAGTACCCAGAGAATGGTCACGAAACTGCAATTCTAGACCCTACTGTTATAATAACACAAGTTTTATTAGCAACTCAACTGAGTTGGATTGACATTAAAATAGGTTACAATTAACTCATCAAAACATCATACAAATACAATAGAAATACATTTGATACCGCAAATCATACCGTCTTTTTACTGACAGTTGTATAAAGCCCACGGTATAAATGAGTTACGGAATCTTTTCCTTCTAGTAACTGGTAACGGGTACACATTTTGTTGTCTAATATTATATTCGGTATGTCTTTTGTCAGGCAGCAGATAATTTAATCTGTGTGCCGACTTTAATTTTATCAAGATATTTTTGAAAAATGCTGTCCCGTCTTACATTCAACATATCCAGGTTAACACGTCTAAGTATTTCCGCGTAACCCAATCCAGGAAAAATACATTTTAGTGCCCTTTTTTGTATAACTTCAATGTTGTCAGACAAATATTGGGGCAAGTTAGTGTGCCATACAGGACATGCATATTCTAGAACTGGTCTCGCCACACTAACATATACACTGACCAGATCTTTCTGTGTATTTAATAAAATATTAATGCTGTCCCGTCCTGGTTTGTACTGTCATATTCTCTTCCGTCCTTCTATCATGTTCTTTCCCAGTCTGTGTTTCTTCCGATCTTGCCGACGTCTCGATCAGTCACGTTCGTCTCCGATTAAACGCCGCGGGTTCCTCGGTCTTGCTACGCCTTCATCTGTCTTCCGTGTTCCGACAGACGTTCGGCCTTCGCGTCTCACGGCCGCCTTTACACGTCGCTCACGTTACGTTCTCGTCAATAACCCGCTATCTACCTAACCCACTTGTTCTCTTAATTGAAATGTTTCCTGGTTGGTCAACTTCAACGTGTTGATTGTGTCTTCCAAGGAACATCGAATTTGTTCCCAATCACTCCGTACGCACTGTTAGATTGACACAACATTAACAAAGTCGCCATCGTGTCGTTCGTGGGAACCAGAACAAGGCTGTCGGCACCCAACGATTATGGTATGACAGCTTGATTGACACCA
>JAODUO010000562.1:177500-195000 GCA_025642075.2 Ridgeia piscesae
AAACCTTCTGGTGTGGTCATTCGTACAGTCAGCCAGGCTGTGGTAGCCACGACTGTTGCAACAACGCCACAAACCACAGCCGTCGCACCATACAAGACGATGTATAGCTCTGCTAAATGTCCGTCGTACGCGAGTACATACGAACAAGCAGTTGTACCTGCGACGCCGTTGCAGGTCTACATATGAAAGTGTAACATCGGAACATTTAAAAGTGCCGGCTTCTGCGCTAACACCCTTATGGGCCCTGAAAGGATTAAGTGCCGTTGTTTATGTGATGAAGTAAACTGCATTATCTCTCGGAATCTGGCGCGCGCATATTTAAGTGTTGTTTTGTCGACGAAATGCGCCCTGCTAACGCAATCTGCCGTCTCTATTAGACCCAGGCGCAGGAAATGTGTTGTGTACTGTCCCCGCGGCGCAATCGCATTACAATTTGCCCTGATTTGTACACATTGAATTAATTATTCAAAGGCGTCAGTTTGTCGGAGCGAAATATATTGCGCATTGTTCACAGGAATATCTAACCTCGCTGAACATGAGGACGTTCCGTTTGTATACACTTGCTATTATTTCAGTTTTCAAATAATATAATATGATGGAATGTCGGCTGTATCGGTAGGAATAAGGTTATCGTAAATAAAATTTCGCCAGCTTTGTACTACAATTTCATTGATGGGTAAATAGTATCAAACTATCACCATCGTTGTCGTTGTCTTCGCTTGCGGAAGCTATGCGTGAACACAATACTTGGACATCTAAGAAGAGTATATTCATAACAAATAAAACCAATCGAGAATAACACTATAAACGAAATATACTATGTGTACATTGCTTGATGCGTTCTCCCGAATGTTTTTGTCTTTGATGTTATGCGTTTTGTTCAGTTTCCACTGCTTTCGGGTTTCCATGTGTTACGCAAAGTGATCACGTGGTCTTGAGCAAACGCAGGCGGTCCGAAAGCTGTAGAAAACACTCCGTGAAACAGGTCAACTGTAGACAAACAGACACGGCACTGGAAAGTGGAGGGTGTGTGTAAACAGAGACTACGTGTACCTACCTACAAGCAACGTGTACTGGTTGCAATGGGTTGTACGCATTGCATGTTATGTCGATATGTCGACGCGACTAAGCCAACCAATCATACTCCGTAAAGACACACATATTTACACATAAACGTGCAGAAAATCAGACATCTCTGAAACCTTCTGCCTACACGACACTTTGTTATAATTACATCACACGCTGACGCGACAGTGCGGAAGACAATGGTATGCCCAACCATTATTCAGGCACTCACGGATGTGTCAACGCTACATCCTTAATGACAAGCAACATCAGCCTGAACCTACCCACCCACGAACAATCGTCAACTCAGACCACTTCAACTGTTAATTCCGTAACGAAAACACAACACGACATAACCACTTCTCTATGCACGCTTAATTGTTATGGATCAGCTAATTAGTCGTATTCTTCGCGTCACCATATGAACTATGATTGATGGGTGACGATTACATTTCCCCCGTCACGTGACCATTATGAATGGGCGCAATCAGCGGTAATTGGACGGCAGCTCGCGACAAATCGGACGGGTTATTTTTGCTAACGCTGACGGGCATGTGCCGACTAAATTAGCGGACGTCATCTTGGAAATGAGTCCTGCGCGCCGTCAGACTTACCGACAGTGATGGTTGTTATGATTACAAGTGTGCGTACAGATGAAAGCGCCGGCACCCTGCCAAATATCGTACAAATTTCCGCCTCTAATACTTCTGCGTCTTTGATTGAAGATAAAGGGACATTATAATTAAGAAATCAATGCTCCTCGCGATGTGTCGCGGTCGACTAGGCCGGCTTGCCGGTGCGCTGCGGCGGGCCGGCCGCTCGGAGTCGACCGGCGTGAACGGTGACGCGAATCAACCGCTTCCACTTCGTCGGCTGCCTGCCGAATATAATCGGCGCGGCGAGTTATTTTCAAATCAGTGCGTTTATAAGCGCTCTGGGCCGTGCTTTATTTCACGCAGTTAAAATGTCACACGGAATACACTGATTGAAACATCACTGGCTTCGTTACGTCTTTCGAGGGGGAAAAACCGTAGCGCAGCGCAGTGTGTGATGCGCTCGAAGCTGGTTGGCTGTTATTCATTATTCGGAGATATTGCAGTGCGACGCTACAGCGAGCAATTCCCACGGCGCCTGTCTTAGTATTTCGAATGCTGAATATATACCATGAACCAAACGCTATTTAACATCAGTCGGTTAATGAATGCGCGTTTGTTGGAGATGTTTTCTATTTCCGGAGATCATTTCTCTGTAATTAAATTAATGTAGATTCTTTGCTAGAAGTTTACCTTATTATTGTTTACTCTTACGTGTTTTCTCTTCGTATATTTTCTATGTGTGATCAGGCTATGTACAATGTTGTTCTCCAATAAACCATAAACACGAGCGGTCGATATGTTTCGACAGATAACGTCCGTACCACACGTCGGGGCGTCCCGACCGTCAAGGAAGACGGATCATTCCTATCACGTCCCAAATGTCCTGCAGAAACATTTGTTTTTGTCCGACCGTCTCAAATAATCTACATCCGAGGCATGAAAGCAAGTATGAATCCCTCGGCAAAAACTACTCATTCGAGCAGCAATTACAACGCACGTTACACAGTCTGGCAGTCGTCTAGATTCAAGTCACTGAATACGACAGCATGTGCTAAACAAGTCACTAAGGTATTTAAAAGTAATTTAAATTAAGCCCAACAAAGGTTGGTTATCGGAACATCTATTCATGGCAAACTGCCGACATAACAGCACAGAATGCGTTTAGTATACAACATCCACATTTATCGACTTATTAATATTTCTATTTACTGCAATAAATAATCAGCCTTGAAGGTAAAACAACCATCCTCATCGGGCAATTTTTTTTTTAATTGTTGTATCAAATTCACGTTGTACGCAATGAGGATTGCAAGGTAAATATATTCTATCACTGAATATTGAAGCATAACATTGTTAAATGATGTGCCTTTTAAATCTTGAAAATAAGAGAAACTGTGAGGTATAATCATTTAAAAAGCTATAGCATTTTACCCGGTAACCAATGACTAGCCCAGCATATCGACTACTGAAGGCCAAAGCGCAGACGTCGACGTTAAAGACAAACGCATGTAATGAAACCGCGTCAGGAAGAGAGCGGTCCTGTGAGAAGATCATTCTTCACGCCTTGTGCGCGTCTAAAAACGATGCTTGCTTATAGAGAAGAAACGGGTTACTCGTATAATTGATTTCCCCTGGTTCTTTCATTCCTCAGAACTTGCTTCTGTTTAAGGCTGTTGTTTAGTTTATACACCGGGCGGGCATATGTATTATAGAAACATGTTTAAATGTTATTCTCATGATGTACTACTTTTGTATAATGGTTACGTTCATGCATTCCCGTTGTTAATCATGTTTACCTAACAGTGTGTCCTCTCTATCGTCAACGCTCACCAAGCAGAAGACAATTATCGAATATATTGAACAATACAGTAGTATTGCACTTTGGTGTTGTAGATATCGATATACAGATGGATGAATGAATGAATGGATGGGCGGACGGACGGACGGACGGACGGACGGACGGGCGGGCGGGCGGGCGGGCGGGCGGGCGGGCGGGCGGGCGGGCGGGCGGACGGACGGACCGACGGACCGACGGACCGACGGACCGACGGACCGACGGACCGACGGACCGACGGACCGGCGGACCGGCGGACCGGCGGACCGGCGGACCGGCGGACCGGCGGACCGACGGACCGACGGACCGACGGACCGACGGACCGACGGACCGACGGACCGACGGACCGACGGACCGACGGACCGACGGACCGACGGACCGACGGACCGACGGACCGACGGACCGACGGACCGACGGACCGACGGCATGTGTCACTGGAATAGCAGGCAGGGTGGAGCCAAGGCGCGGATAACAGAAGCAACACTACGCTGTTCACAAATTCAAAGAATGACTGAGTGCTGGAGCATGACAGGAATAGAGAACGACATTTCTCGGAAACCGTATCGACCTGCTCCGCCAAACAGGGCCAACAGAAAGAACATCACAGCTTTGATTACCGGGCGAATACTGCGCGAGCATTGTTAATAGAGGACACAGCCAGCACTGATACGCACAAGCTGCCATTGAAATAACTGTACACAACAAAGGGTTTTTATCATGACACAAAATTTACTTGGCACCGAACAGACAAGGTTGTACTCAAATAAAAAGGCGTGCAACTAATTGAACCAAAGGGAGACCGTCGAAGATAAGAACGTTGTCCTCAACGCAAACACATCCAAGGTGTTAAGTAATATAAAGACAACAGTAGAAAGAGGTCAATCGATTACCAAGAGGTCAATATAATAGCAAGCGGTCAATGGAATAACAAGGGGTCAAAGGAATAGCAAATAAAACAAAGAAAACAGTATCAAGAGGTCAATGAATTACCAAGAGATCAACGGAGTAGACAGTAACACGAACAATCAGCTCTACGTTGATTCAGCGATATGTTATGTGAATAAGAAACATAAACCAAGCGCAAGATTTCTGTCGCCAGATCAGTGTCAGCAACGTACACACGACTACCAGTCAGGTGATGAAGACACGTATGGTACACACGACTACCAGTCAGGTGATGAAGACACGTATGGTACACACGACTACCAGTCAGGTGATGAAGACACGTATGGTACACACGACTACCAATCAGGTGATGAAGACACGTATGGTACACACGACTACCAGTCAGGTGATGAAGACACGTATGGTACACACGACTACCAGTCAGGTGACGAAGACACGTATGGTACACACGACTACCAATCAGGTGATGAAGACACGTATGGTACACACGACTACCAGTCAGGTGATGAAGACACGTATGATACACACGACTACCAGTCAGGTGACGGAGACACGTATGGTACACACGACTACCAGTCAGGTGACGGAGACACGTATGGTGCACACGACTACCAGTCAGGTGACGGAGACACGTATGGTACACACGACTACCAATCAGGTGATGAAGACACGTATGGTACACACGACTACCAATCAGGTGATGAAGACACGTATGGTACACACGACTACCAGTCAGGTAACGAAGACACGTATGGTACACACGACTACAAATCAGGTGATGAAGACACGTATGGTACACACGACTACCAGTCAGGTGATGAAGACACGTATGGTACACACGACTACCAATCAGGTGCCGGAGACACGTATGGTACACACGACTACCAGTCAGGTGACGAAGACACGTATGGTACACACGACTACCAATCAGGTGATGAAGACACGTGTGGTACACACGACTACCAGTCAGGTGATGAAGACACGTATGGTACACACGACTACCAATCAGGTGATGAAGACACGTGTGGTACACACGACTACCAGTCAGGTGATGAAGACACGTATGGTACACACGACTACCAGTCAGGTGATGAAGACACGTGTGGTACACACGACTACCAGTCAGGTGATGAAGACACGTATGGTACACACGACTACCAGTCAGGTGATGAAGACACGTGTGGTACACACGACTACCAGTCAGGTGATGAAGACACGTATGGTACACACGACTACCAGTCAGGTGATGAAGACACGTATGGTACACACGACTACCAGTCAGGTGATGAAGACACGTATGGTACACACGACTACCAGTCAGGTGCCGGAGACACGTATGGTACACACGACTACCAGTCAGGTGACGGAGACACGTATGGTACACACGACTACCAGTCAGGTGACGGAGACACGTATGGTACACACGACTACCAATCAGGTGACGGAGACACGTATGGTACACACGACTACCAGTCAGGTGATGAAGACACGTATGGTACACACGACTACCAATCAGGTGACGGAGACACGTATGGTACACACGACTACCAGTCAGGTGACGGAGACACGTATGGTACACACGACTACCAGTCAGGTGACGGAGACACGTATGGTACACACGACTACCAGTCAGGTGACGGAGACACGTATGGTACACACGACTACCAGTCAGGTGATGAAGACACGTATGGTACACACGACTACCAGTCAGGTGACGGAGACACGTATGGTACACACGACTACCGGTCAGGTGACGGATACACGTATGGTACACACGACTACCAGTCAGTTGATGAAGACACGTATGGTACACACGACTACCAGTCAGGTGACGGAGACACGTATGGTACACACGACTACCAGTCAGGTGATGAAGACACGTATGGTACACACGACTACCAGTCAGGTGATGAAGACACGTATGGTACACACGACTACCAGTCAGGTGCCGGAGACACGTATGGTACACACGACTACCAGTCAGGTGACGGAGACACGTATGGTACACACGACTACCAGTCAGGTGATGAAGACACGTATGGTACACACGACTACCAATCAGGTGACGGAGACACGTATGGTACACACGACTACCAGACAGGTGACGGAGACACGTATGGTACACACGACTACCAGTCAGGTGATGAAGACACGTATGGTACACACGACTACCAGTCAGGTGACGGAGACACATATGGTACACACGACTACCAATCAGGTGACGGAGACACGTATGGTACACACGACTACCAGTCAGGTGACGGAGACACGTATGGTACACACGACTACCAGTCAGGTGACGGAGACACATATGGTACACACGACTACCAATCAGGTGACGGAGACACGTATGGTACACACGACTACCAATCAGGTGATGAAGACACGTATGGTACACACGACTACCAGTCAGGTGATGAAGACACGTATGGTACACACGACTACCAGTCAGGTGACGAAGACACGTATGGTACACACGACTACCAGTCAGGTGACGGAGACACGTATGGTACACACGCCTACCAGTCAGGTGACGGATACACGTATGGTACACACGACTACCAGTCAGTTGACGAAGACACGTATGGTACACACGACTACCAGTCAGGTGACGAAAACACGTATGGTACACACGACTACCAGTCAGGTGACGGAGACACGTATGGTACACACGACTACCAGTCAGGTGACGGAGACACGTATGGTACACACGACTACCAATCAGGTGACGAAGACACGTATGGTACACACGACTACCAATCAGGTGACGGATACACGTATGGTACACACGACTACCAGTCAGGTGACGAAGACACGTATGGTACACACGACTACCAATCAGGTGACGGATACACGTATGGTACACACGACTACCAATCAGGTGACGAAGACACGTATGGTACACACGACTACCAATCAGGTGACGGATACACGTATGGTACACACGACTACCAGTCAGGTGACGAAGACACGTATGGTACACACGACTACCAATCAGGTGACGGATACACGTATGGTACACACGACTACCAATCAGGTGACGAAGACACGTATGGTACACACGACTACCAATCAGGTGACGGATACACGTATGGTACACACGACTACCAATCAGGTGACGAAGACACGTATGGTACACACGACTACCAGTCAGGTGACGGATACACGTATGGTACACACGACTACCAGTCAGGTGCCGGAGACACGTATGGTACACACGCCTACCAGTCAGGTGCCGGAGACACGTATGGTACACACGACTACCAGTCAGGTGCCGGAGACACGTATGGTACACACGACTACCAGTCAGGTGATGAAGACACGTATGGTACACACGACTACCAGTCAGGTGATGAAGACACGTATGGTACACACGACTACCAGTCAGGTGACGGATACACGTATGGTACACACGACTACCAATCAGGTGACGAAGACACGTATGGTACACACGACTACCAGTCAGGTGACGGATACACGTATGGTACACACGACTACCAGTCAGGTGACGGAGACACGTATGGTACACCGACTACCAGTCAGGTGATGAAGACACGTATGGTACACACGACTACCAGTCAGGTGATGAAGACACGTATGGTACACACGACTACCAGTCAGGTGATGAAGACACGTATGGTACACACGACTACCAGTCAGGTGATGAAGACACGTATGGTACACACGACTACCAGTCAGGTGACGGAGACACGTATGATACACACGACTACCAGTCAGGTGACGGAGACACGTATGGTACACACGACTACAAATCAGGTGATGAAGACACGTATGGTACACACGACTACCAGTCAGGTGATGAAGACACGTGTGGTACACACGACTACCAGTCAGGTGACGGAGACACGTATGATACACACGACTACCAGTCAGGTGATGAAGACACGTATGGTACACACGACTACCAATCAGGTGATTAAGACACGTATGGTACACACGACTACCAGTCAGGTGACGGAGACACGTATGATACACACGACTACCAGTCAGGTGATGAAGACACGTATGGTACACACGACTACCAATCAGGTGATGAAGACACGTATGGTACACACGACTACCAGTCAGGTGACGGAGACACGTATGGTACACACGACTACCAATCAGGTGACGGAGACACGTATGGTACACACGACTACCAGTCAGGTGACGGAGACACGTATGGTACACACGACTACCAGTCAGGTGACGGAGACACGTATGGTACACACGACTACCAGTCAGGTGATGAAGACACGTATGGTACACACGACTACCAATCAGGTGACGGAGACACGTATGGTACACACGACTACCAGTCAGGTGACGGAGACACGTATGGTACACACGACTACCAGTCAGGTGATGAAGACACGTATGGTACACACGACTACCAGTCAGGTGACGGAGACACATATGGTACACACGACTACCAATCAGGTGACGGAGACACGTATGGTACACACGACTACCAGTCAGGTGACGGAGACACGTATGGTACACACGACTACCAGTCAGGTGACGGAGACACATATGGTACACACGACTACCAATCAGGTGACGGAGACACGTATGGTACACACGACTACCAATCAGGTGATGAAGACACGTATGGTACACACGACTACCAGTCAGGTGATGAAGACACGTATGGTACACACGACTACCAGTCAGGTGACGAAGACACGTATGGTACACACGACTACCAGTCAGGTGACGGAGACACGTATGGTACACACGCCTACCAGTCAGGTGACGGATACACGTATGGTACACACGACTACCAGTCAGTTGACGAAGACACGTATGGTACACACGACTACCAGTCAGGTGACGAAAACACGTATGGTACACACGACTACCAGTCAGGTGACGGAGACACGTATGGTACACACGACTACCAGTCAGGTGACGGAGACACGTATGGTACACACGACTACCAATCAGGTGACGAAGACACGTATGGTACACACGACTACCAATCAGGTGACGGATACACGTATGGTACACACGACTACCAGTCAGGTGACGAAGACACGTATGGTACACACGACTACCAATCAGGTGACGGATACACGTATGGTACACACGACTACCAATCAGGTGACGAAGACACGTATGGTACACACGACTACCAATCAGGTGACGGATACACGTATGGTACACACGACTACCAGTCAGGTGACGAAGACACGTATGGTACACACGACTACCAATCAGGTGACGGATACACGTATGGTACACACGACTACCAATCAGGTGACGAAGACACGTATGGTACACACGACTACCAATCAGGTGACGGATACACGTATGGTACACACGACTACCAATCAGGTGACGGATACACGTATGGTACACACGACTACCAATCAGGTGACGAAGACACGTATGGTACACACGACTACCAGTCAGGTGACGGATACACGTATGGTACACACGACTACCAGTCAGGTGCCGGAGACACGTATGGTACACACGCCTACCAGTCAGGTGCCGGAGACACGTATGGTACACACGACTACCAGTCAGGTGCCGGAGACACGTATGGTACACACGACTACCGGTCAGGTGATGAAGACACGTATGGTACACACGACTACCAGTCAGGTGATGAAGACACGTATGGTACACACGACTACCAGTCAGGTGACGGATACACGTATGGTACACACGACTACCAATCAGGTGACGAAGACACGTATGGTACACACGACTACCAGTCAGGTGACGGATACACGTATGGTACACACGACTACCAGTCAGGTGACGGAGACACGTATGGTACACACGACTACCAGTCAGGTGATGAAGACACGTATGGTACACACGACTACCAGTCAGGTGACGGAGACACGTATGGTACACACGACTACCAGTCAGGTGATGGAGACACGTATGGTACACACGACTACCAGTCAGGTGACGGAGACACGTATGGTACACACGACTACCAGTCAGGTGACGTAGACACATATGGTACACACGACTACCAGTCAGGTGATGAAGACACGTATGGTACACACGACTACCAGTCAGGTGACGGAGACACGTATGGTACACACGACTACCAGTCAGTTGACGAAGACACGTATGGTACACACGACTACCAGTCAGGTGACGGAGACACGTATGGTACACACGACTACCAGTCAGGGGACGGAGACACGTATGGTACACACGACTACCAGTCAGGTGAGGGAGACACATATGGTACACACGACTACCAGTCAGGTGACGGAGACACGTATGGTACACACGACTACCAGTCAGGTGACGGAGACACGTATGGTACACACGACTACCAGTCAGGTGACGGAGACACGTATGGCACACATGCAAGACATCAAGAGCAGGAGATCAAGAGCAGGAGATCAAGAGCAGGAGATCAAGAGCAGGAGATCAAGAGCAGGAGCAACGACCTGAACAGACACAGAACTAGGCGAAGACGAAACACAGATTTCATCGATTACACCACGAACCAGTGCAAATATTATAAATTGCCACAGGAGACGAGAACAATGTCCAAGATTTCTAGAACGTCCGACGACGAACTCCTGCGTGAGTTGATTAAACTGTTCCTGTCTTCTATTGTGTTACCGCCCACTGGGCAATGCATCACACACGCCGGCTGGTGGGGTCATAGGTTACCGTTCTCCGCATCAGTCGATTGCATGCGCGCCCATCAAATGTATGTTGACGCTCGTTGTAGGCGGTTTGATTAAAACATAAATATTTCATCGAGCAGGGGCGCGGTAACTAAAAATAATAGCACAAAATCGTCAATACTGACGGCGCTACCGGTCGATGGTTTGATATAACGCGCTGTGGGACGTACGTCTGATACGGTGACGTGTTGCGTGTTATTCAAGAGTATGATGTTAGAATAATGAAGTAACCACAACGACATTGAAACCGGTATAATAGACGACAGGCGAACGTGTTCTATTAATTAAGCCTGCGGTAATAGGTCGCGGACATGTTGAGGCCGCTCGAGTCATAGTTCCAGCTAATTAAGCAACGTCACGATTCACGTCCGTGAACTCGAATGAAAATAACGTAACGTTTGTGTACTGGTTATAGTTAACTTATGATAACTTTTGCGTTGGAAAATGTTGGGTTCTTTATAATACATATTTTGATAATACATGTTTAATGACGCTAACTAACGCACATGTGCCGAAATGAATCAGTCACGAATGCATGCATGCACGAGTGTATGCACGTTCGCACAGGCGCGTGCACGCACGCACACAGCGCCTGCGAACACAGATAATGACTTCCACAGGTTATCCCTCACACAGTATAAGAAAACAAATTATTCAATATACATACAGTAATTGCTCATAGTAATACACCATTCACCTGTTGACTTCCTCATAATTTGCAACGTATTTACGACACTAATGACAACAACTCGACTGTTAGGAGACAATCTTGTCCAATTTGTATGTTATTATCCCGACCACAATACGTTGTTACTTCCCAAAACATGAAACCCACACCGAACAATCTCTGATCCAGAGTCCCGTCTGAATCCCATCATTGTTAGGCGCGCGCTAATTATCTGAAGAGATTTCGGTCCGAGCATCGGCGCAGTTGTTATTGTCCAATTAAACCGGACGTGTCTCGGTTAATTAGGAACTGACGTAATTCCACGGAAATAATTGTTTCCGGTACCGATTCCTCCCGCTTGCGCTGACATACCTCAGCGGTGGAACTGCACTGGTCGCGAAGCAATGGGTAATCATTAACGACACGAACTCGTGTCGTTCTTGTTGTCCGTTCAACCGGCGTACTTATAGAAAACATCTACCGTGTTTACATTTTCTCCGCATACAGGTGGTTACGATCAAAACAATTGTCAACATTAGCCGCTAAGACAATTGTATAGTGCATTGAACTGTTGTCCAGTAGTCATTTGCAAAGGTCAAGACATTAACGTATAGTACCTTCGCCGGTGAACCGACACCAGAAACAGAACCATAGTTATTTAGGTCACATTCGCAATGTAGGAGGTATTCAAAAATACATCCATTTCACGCGTAAGTCGAAACCACGTACGTATTGGACTGATTCACCGGACAATATGGAGTCACAGAAGAACATAGAAAGAAGATGGCGGAATTGAAGAAAATATTGACAAGAAAGCTGTATGGAAATGAAAATCGAACTACAGTGTACTGAATAGTGCAATTCTTCATAACAGTTGGACAAGACACGCATAAAGGATGAGAGAAGTGAGTTTGACAGAACAAAAAAGCGAAAACAGGAGAGATGATAGAAAACCGTAATAATAGAAATAGCAGAATTGCAAAAGAGTGGTACCAACACACATTAATAGAAGACAGTTGCAGAAGACGGAGAACGACGGACACATGTGACAGAGAACCGTCTGTGGGATGCCGGTCCATCCCGCAAGGATGAATGACAAACGGACGAAAATGTATTGCATTTGGGTTCGCGCAGTACTGCATCGACCGCTACTCCAACGCTTCACCAAGCGGTTGATAATGTCCAGCTTTAAAACGACGAAGCGACTGCGCCGAACGAGGAGTACTGAGAACGACTCGCCTAATCGAATCAGTGCAGTGGCGACTCGGCCGCTCAGCGCCGGCAACCAGTGCTCCAATTTGTACATCAAAAGACGCAATAAACTGATCAAAGCACGGACAACTCGGCCGCTAAGAGGAATCCACACAATGGCTCTGACGGCCGGGACAGCCACACGGCACAGGACGGAAGATAGGTCGGTCAAATCTCGGCATCATCCATCATGTGCAGCGTTGCCGCGCACAGCAACGGCGGAACCTTCTCCTGTCCGCTGGGCCGGATTGTCAGCCTCTGCCCCGTTGACCTAGCGACGAGGCAAGACTGATTAGATACGGTGGTCGTTGCCTGAAGGTTGGACACCTGGACCGACGGCTTGTGGTTCAATATGATGTCATAGGTTAAGATGGAGGTCACCGATACGTCTATCACATGTTCGGACAAACGTTACTGCGATTGTTTCGAAGGTCGTACGTGATCGCTTCACGATGAGACGGACACAGAATGAGCAAGGATTGACTTGCAAGTGAGCATGTCAAATAGTGAGGCTGAGGATAAGAGGAAAAGAGAACGTCAAAATGGACAAATTATAAACCGAATCTAACAAGAGCAAGTATTTAAACAGCCAAGACTGGAAGAACTTTGTAGACGATCGGAACAAATGGTGCAGAAGTCGACCTGATCGGAACGTACGGACAAGTATTGCTGTCAATAGTGAATAGCATAGTGTGTGTGTGTGTGTGTGTGTGTGTGTGCGTGCGTGCGTGCGTGCGTCGTGTGTGTGTGTGTTGTGTGTGTGTGTGTGTGTGTGTGTGTGGGGTGTGTGTGTGTGTGTGTGCGTGCGTGCGTGCGTGCGTTCGTGCGTGCGTGCGTATGTGTGTGTGTACGTGCGTGCGTGCGTGCGTGTGAGTGCGCGCGCGGGTTTGTGTGTGCGCGCGTGCACACGCGTGTATGTGCGCGCATGCGCCATTTATTAGTTATCCTAGCATAAATTTTAACTTCTGACCCTTCGGCCCTACGCGACCCCGCATATCCTCCTACGCAGTGATTCCAGGCGATAATCGCTGACGTGGCATCGCCGTCACAGGGGACACTGCAATGCCCAAGATAACTCATTCGTCCCATCAACTCTCCTAGCGGGAATAGTCGTTGCGTCTTCTTTAGTCTTGAGCCGTGCACGGCAGTCAAACACAGACGAAGCGCCGGCGACCGCTCTAAGCCCGGCAGTTGTTTCTCATGTCCAGATGGTCGAGGCGTTCTTACAGGGCCTGGGCACGGATTATGGTACTCTATCGCCATCGGAAGGCGACTATTTTTATGTGTGCCGCTATCGATCGCCCGCCGGACATCCCATCTCCGTGATGGCGGATCAAGGGTCGCCTCCACAACCGGCACCTCAGTCTGCGTCGGACATGTCGTACGCACCCGACGGACATAATGACGGATCAAGGCCCGACTCCACTGGACGGACGGCACGCTGATCGCCGCCGTGGGCGAATCGTCTCTATTGGTAGCCGGCGCGCTCCTCCGAGGCGGGAGCGGCTCTTCCCGCGGGAGCTTTGCTGTTTTCGTCGGATCATAGACATAACAAGTGCACGTCACAGCGTGCGTACAGTAAGGGCAGGTTGCGCTCGATGCAACGTCGATATAACGATTGCGCCGTTCACTGCCGGCGCTAAAAGCTCAACGCTGGACACACGATCGCGCTGTATGGCGAAATGATCATGTCCAACGTCGTGATTACAGTTACTTTGTTACTCTGTCGACACACACGACGCTGTCGCTGTGTCGTGTTTAGCTGTGTGCAAGCCAATATATCTGACAATGTCGCTACGCCATGACTAGCTATTATGCATGCCAATATATACGACTCGGTCGCCGTGCAGTGTCAATGTCATGAGTGTGATATCTCTACATCCGCGCGGCTGAGGAATTGTGACAACATAATCTCCCAAGTGTCGCACGTTTATTGGAAACGTATCAAAACCTGACCGACGTGCCACAACATTGTCATCCAAAACCTTGTATTTAGTGCACCGCCATGACGGCGGCAGTATTTCGTTGCACAGAACTCCGATATGTCGCTGTAGGTCTTAATGCAACTACTTAGTAAACATGGCAGGTTTAACAGTGCCGTGTAGTGTACAATGGTCTTCTTCTTCGGCCAACCTATCTCTAGCTTCCCGTATAAGCCCACAATGTCCTGTCGTCTGCCGTTCTTCTCCCAGCTGTCACAGTGTCTTCTTCCTACCAGTTCCTGATATCCTGGTCCCATATTCTTTTGATGTCCAGATGACACGCGCTACGTAATGTTTCAGTAGTTGCGCGTAGAGGCCACAGAACGCCGCGTTGTTAACTAGCAAGATGTCAACATGCACAAACACGTGCGACTGCAGGTTGTACCGTTGCACGCGTGCACTCTCAACAATGCATGATTGCCTACATGTACACAGTAGCACTGTCGTGGTTGAGGGTCTGGAATTGTCGCAGTAACATTTAGTATAGTAAATAAGTCACACGTTCTTGGCAGTGTGTCTAGTAGAATAACTGTGCCATTTCATTTTAACGCAGTAGTATGTATGACATGCACTGATGCAATGGACATATCAATTAACATACAAGTCATACATTGCACGTCATACGTACTACTGCGTTACCTGACGAGCGGATAAATGGCCAACTTCAGGTACCCGGTTAGTTTCATGCACGCAGTAAAATCCAGTAAAACCCTTAACACAACAAACCCTTAATGTCATCGAACAGATTGCAAAACAAAACAATAAAACATTATACCCATTAACGCCATAATGACTTCCTGAAATCCACATAGAAAAGATGTGACATCTACCTGAACACCTGGGCATTCCTTTTTCTGCTCTGTCACATATACCAGGCAGCCATCGATCAGTCACCATGACAATTCAAAGTCACCAGACTTACAATCGCAGCTAAAAAGACGAGGTAAGGGACACAAAAGCTATTGACAATCTACAAAAACACTAGCTATGTACTGTATAACTATTCTCACTGCAAGAAGCTGTAACGATCAAATCAATTTTAGCACATATTAGATGGAAAATAATCCTCGATACGACGGAATGCCGAGAACGATACAGTAGTTTTCATTTATCCGTAGGAGGCATAACGCTTCACGTGACACCCGTTTCTCTAATGGTGATTAAAATGGACAATCCTACAGTACCGCAATACATGGATGGAAGAGACACGGCTACACTATCGTTAAATCTGGACTAGTCAGAACACCAGGCTATCCTATGTGCATGTAAACATTACTCGCGTCTGCTAAAGACATTGCGACATACAATGCAGCGACTTCACGGAGACAACGAAACAACAATCATTACTCTAGTCGGATCAAGAAAAGATGAGCAGCTTGGGCCTTGTATTCCCGCTGTTGTTTCCACTCGATCAATGCGAACCATGGGAAGGGTTTCTCGGGGGAGGGAAATAGACTCCCACTGTACAGCCTGTCAAGGGCAGGATTACGCGGAAACAGACAAGGGACGACATGAACAATGTCCTACCGAACGATTGTCAAATGTTCTAATCCACTGCAGTGAAACAGTCATCCCTGTGAAACCTATCGTTCAACATCCAACCTAAACGTAGTTGACATTTCTTACGAAATTGCTCCCTGATGCGCGATATATGTCATCTGATATGATATTTATGATGACGATCAGCGACAAACTATTTCCCATGCAGCGACTCATATAACCTTTCAGCGCGGCTAAATGACAAACTAGATCAGTTTTCGGTGGACGGCCGTTTCAACGATATTTAAATTAATGGGCCGTCTGGGTGAAGACGGATGACGGAAATAGGAGTTAACTTCAAACATTGAGCGAAAGAGCAGCTGATTATGAGGAGTTAAAAGCAACAACACCAAAAACAGCGGAACTAAACCTCACCCCTACGTAGTTGAGACAGATAATACGACCTTGTTTAACAGTGTCCGATAAACATCTACCGTGTTTACATTTTTTCCGCATACAACTGGTTACGATCAAAACAACTGTCAATATTAGTCGTTCTGTATAGTGCATTGAACTCTTGTCCGGAAGTCATTTGCAAAGGTCAATACATTAACGTGCATTACTTTCGCCGGTCATTTGACACGGAGTCATAATACCAATAAGGCACTCTTTGTAAATCATCGATCACTCTAAATAATAAAACTTGCTAAATATTTATCAGGGGAAAAGCTACAAACTGAGCAGCGCTGTACTTGTCACGTGAGAGTTTTATTTTAAGGGATGATGCTAGTTCGCCTGATCTCCTGTTTCGCTTGAGGTGCTAGAAAACCCCCCAGAAATATTAGATCATAGCAACACATACAACAAGTTTACACCCCGTGACCACAATTGACAAGGAAATCGCGCGCCCAAATTTATAGCAAATACAGACTGAAGGAAGCACACAATCGTCAAGGGATGACACTGACGACAATAGTTATAGAGAACACAGTTTCTCTCCTAAGACTAAACACGCCTTATCAACCCTGAATGCGTATATGCAGTGCAAATAT
>JAODUO010000562.1:200000-222500 GCA_025642075.2 Ridgeia piscesae
TGACATACAGATCGCTGCGGCGTGCCGAGTGAATACAAAACGAGGCCATCAGCGTTGAATTGCGCAATGTACATTATATGTACCCTTTCGGCTGTCTTATTAGGATTCCGAGGATCGCACTGACTATTTGCGGGCGACGTGATGAATTTGTTTGTTATGCCGGATAAAAATCTCAGCGGAACGCACTTGAAGCAATCTGCCGCCGCGACCCAGGCCTGTCGCTAGGCTCAATCAAGATTCCCTCCTCCAAACAACGCGCACGACGAGATAAAGCCATGACATTTCGCGACAGTAAAGACGACCAAAACCACCACGAATTCAGCATATCATAAGCGAATAACTATAAAATGCGACATAGCAATCATCACAGGGTCACGTGTGTAATCGGCAGGAGTGGGACATAAAAATATATATTTACTATTTTGTTATTATGACATCGTTGGAGTAGTGGAATGAGAGAGGGCGGCGAGATGTTTGACATGGATCATACTGCAGCCACACACACACATCGCGTATCGGAGCAACTGTTCCGATGCTCGACCGCCAAGGCGCTTCACCTACCTGGATCTGTGACACGTTCCGCCTGAATCCACTGCCACCTCAGTCCGAGGAGCGACACGACATACAACAGTCCCCTCATCGTCGCGCTATAGTCGCCCGTCTCTCGCCTGGTCGCCTCCCGGGCCCCCGTTCCGGCAGTTGCTGCAAGAACACCGACTGTCCGTCGGTGACGTCGTCATTGACGTTGTAGTGGTCAACTGGTGGTCAACACACGACCATCGGACACACGCCTCACGCACGACTGGCTCGCCCGCTGTATACACACGCACATACACGCCACGTTACGGTCTCCTGCGACCTCGCGAGCAGCACTGATCAGACGCGTCGATTCACTTCCCTGCCCAGGCTTCGGCTGCGTGTCGCCGTTTCATTTATCGAACTATCGACTGAGCTCTGCTCCAGTATCAGCGAGGTTACGCCCGGCTACGGCGCGCATGCGCAGAAGTCGCAAATTGGAGCGATGATCGCCTGTCCAACCCTGGTGTCGGTGACTCGCGTAAATCTACGTCTACCCGCCACCCAATGACCGCATCACCGACAGGTGGGGCGATTAACTATACCCTACACCGACCATTGCGTAACACTACAGTCGTCGACACTAATACTCCGTCGTTATGTCTGTAACAAGACACTTTACTCTTTAAGTTCTGGCTGTCCTCTTCAAACGAACACTATCTCGACATATATGGGAAGAATTCAGCCACGCTGCAGTTAATGCGCCACGTCTATTCGTATACAAATATTAACCTTCGCCTATAACGGAGGGAGGGAGGAAGATATGAAGGAAGGAAGATATGAAGGGAGGGATGGAGGAGAGTGAGACATAATATATATATATATATATATATATATATATATATACACACTCACTTCACACGCACGCACGCACGCACGCACGCACGCACACACACTATAGATCATATCGTATAATCAATCACCAGTCACAAGTCAATGAACCTGTCATGGCGAATGTGTGCCATCATACGCCATCTCAAAGTGCACAGCAGTGCTGACATGTAGAGTCGCGTGGCGTAATTCGTCGCCTCAGTTACGTACATTCTCAGGGCACTCGACGCCCGTGGGACAGTCTCCCTCCCGTCTCCTCCCTGTGGCCCGGTCAACTCCCGACCTCTCAACGGGGTATTATATACGGGCTCGGCCTGTTTTCCTCGTTTGTGTTTTTGTGCTCGTTATTTGTAAGATAGGGCGTGAGAATAAACACAGCACAGGTCAGACAGTTACTCGGTCCTTTTTTAGATGTTGTCGTGTCGTCTCGCCTCGTCCCGTCCCGTCAGGTCGCCATGTGTTGTGTGGTATCTGTGTCAGTGCATTTAGTCAGTGTCTACTCGGATATTTTAGTGGAATAAACATCACCGAATTGACAACGGGGTTGACGTCCTCATATACTCCCCCGATGAACATGCAATGAGCATGCAATGAACATGCAATGAGCATGCAATGAACATGCAATGAACATGCAATGAACATGCAATGAACATGCAATGCCAGTCACGATGACGTCTTACATTTCTTTTAACATAATACATCCTGTATACATCCAGGGTCCATTCTATAAACAAAAACATGTCTTACACGTATTTCACAGGACATTCGATGTCCATAAGACATTCCATCTCACATGATGTCCACTGCACGGCACCACCAGCCGTACACAAACACCTCCCCCTCAACCCAGTTTCCCCTGTCAGGCGGATCTATCCCTCGTCCTTCATCCGGCCGGAGCCCATGCGGTCATAGCGGTGCGTTGCCATCATGACATCGATGTTCCCGGCCAGCAGGGCCCGCGCGCAATGCATACAAATCGCCGACATACTCTAGCCTCGCAGAGATCCAAATTGCCAATCGATTCCAATGGAAACGCGCGCGGCTTAGGGTAATTTCTTTGAAACAACATTGAGATGTGTGTCTGGGAATTAATTTCGAACTCATTACGCCGGAGACATAGCACCCGCTTTTTAGTAAATATTTAATTGCCGCTGCGGCGCGGTGTTGTCGCGATGAAGGAATGCGTGCAGTTAGGAGAGACACAACGACACTGACGACCAGACCAACACTGTTCAGTCGTCATGGTGCTGTTTTAAAGCTAGACTACAACGTTAAGTTATTACACAACTCGGTATCCAGTCTGCAAGACTACCTTGTGCGCTGTACACCTCTGACGGAACAATCGCTAGGAAGTACACAGCCATTTGAAATTACTACGCGAAGACTAACCGCTCTCAGTTATTCATCTTTGTATATTGACAGGCGGTACTCCTTTGTACAACAGGTTGAACTGAAGCAAGATTGAGTGAACGAAATTGCCAAAGGTTGGAAACGGAAGTCAGTTGACCACGATTGTGAATCCAGTGCGCCAACCGAAGCGCTACCGTTATCTGACGAACTTCCCTGTGCACAACGATCATTATCTCCGAGATTAACATATCTGCACTGAAGATATTCGTAATACCATTCAGCGCTGACGTGTTTCAGGTCAGATATGAATGTACATCTTTGTGAGACATTTTCCGGAACTCTCCCATTACAACTACGCAGAAAACCGTTCCCCCGGGAAAGAAATAATGAACGGTGCTCTTATCTTAGAAAGTCTCGCTAATTCCAAGAAATTGGACATTCAAGTCCGCTCTCTGATGCTCTATTTCTGTCTCTTGGGTATTGTTGTCGCCAAGCATTTGCCAGTGTACGTGGACAATGTGAAGTAGTGCATGGCGACGCGACGTGACGCGAGGCTATGCGGTGCTACAAAACCTATGGTTATTGTGGAAATCCCAAATGTATGTTATTTTACTAATAATTTATAAATGGGCGTGTGTGTGTGTGTGTGTGTGTGTGTGTGTGTGTGTGTGTGTGTGTGTGTGTGTGTGTGTGTGTGTGTGTGTGTGTGTGTGTGTGTGTGTGTGTGTGTGTGTGTGTGTGTGTGTGTGGCGGTGTGGTGTGGTGTGTTGTGTGTGCGTGCGTGCGTGCGTGCGTGCGTGCGTGCGTGCTGTGTGTGTGTGTGTGTGTGTGTGGGTTCGCATATATGGTGGAAATACGAAACCTAACAATTATACAGGGCACTTTGGCAGCTATCGGAAATCTAAATACAGGCCAGTTATGCTTTTACCTATAGCGCGTTTGGGAGGGATTCTACTATTGATTTTCGAATTAATCTTAACATTTAGCGTCTGAAGGAGATCCCAATTAACGTTTCGCAGTCAGAAGGGTTTTAAGTATGAGATTTGCTCTGCGCCAGTCAACCGACATTCCTAACAGCCACCGGACTATACATTGAAAATCTGTAACACTGAAAAATATTCGCATTAAAAATATTAACCAAGCTAATATTTCTAATTGGATAATTTTTTTCCTTTGTCATATTGATTTATATATTGATTTTCTAGGGTTTGTTGTTCCCAATATATTAAATAGGGTCTGTCACTGTAAATGCTAAGCAATTATACACTCCTAACAAAGCAATACAAACAAGATAGTCAAATTTACCTGCAACCTTCAACACAATAACACACCATTACCTATGATTAAATAAATAATCACAAAGGGTTTAATTTTTGACCCAACGTAAATATATTTGACAACCACAAATGGCGTTAATACGACTAATGTAGTTAATTCTCCCGTAGCGCCGCCAAGTAAGGCCGGCCACGACACCGATGCTCGGATCGTGTTCCTGCGCCTTTGTGCCGTCCGCTGCCGGCGCTGTCTTCACGCCGAGTCCCAGTGTCTTCCCGCCATGTCGTCTCTCGCCTGTTCTAACGCAGACGCCTGTAATTTGTTTGCCTGGCAACTGCAGTGGAAAATCAGATGTGCCCAATTTAGAGACTGCCCAATTATTTGCCATTAGTGACCACCGCAGAAAGGCAACAGTAAGCTATTTATCTGGATAACACCGCACGAAAGGCAGTCACGTCGAAGTGATGCCGCACGCCATTTGAAAGATGCTAACTACGTTGTGGTGTATTCTGGGATAGGTTTGGTACGAACCTTGGAAATGACGGCATAGAGGTCACGGTTCATTATAATTATATATATATATATATATATATATATATATATATATATATATATATATATATTATGTATATATGATATATGTATGTATATATATATATATATATATATATATATATATATATATATATATAATACATACATACATACATACATACATACATACATACATACATACATACATACATACATACATACATACATACATACATACATATACACTCACCCAAACTCACACACACACACACCTATACACACACTCCCACACACTCCCACACGCACGCGCCCCCCCCACACCCATATACTCTCTCTTTCTCTCTCTCACACACGCAAACACACACACACACACGCACACGCACACCACCCACAGCACACACACACACACACGCACACGCACACGCACAGCACAGCACACGCACACGCACACGCACACACAGCACACACACAATCACAATCACAATCACAATCACAATCACAATCACAATCACACCCACACCCACACCCACACCCACAAATACACACACGCGCGCGCGCACGAGCTACACCGTTTTCTGGAAACAGCCACACATGGTTTCTTCACTCGGTAATGATTTCAGTTAATACAGTTTCTAGTACGTTTGCCGCTGGGAACGTGATGAAGACAACCATAGATCGTTACGCAAACGTGAAACCGCTGATCTGCGAAATGATCACGTTGGACGTTTTAAGCTATACATTGGCTGTAACTATTTCCTTATCGTCTGTCGCTGTAATTGACCTAATGGCTTTGAAGTGTCACTCATAATAACTCAGAAAATGGAGTTGTCATTGTTTATATCCTGAGTCCGCCAGTTGCCTGGAGGTCGCCAAGGGCAAATTAGCCGTTGTCGGATGCCAAACGAAGAGAGTAAAATTAGGAGAGTTTAACCAGTTTTGAAAATGACATCCTATGCTAAGAACGACCTCACTGCACTCTTGTTACAGTGGGGCACTTCAAAAACCATCACCGACTGTTTCATGCCGTGCTTAATTGTGCTTATTACGAAGTAAAAACAATTAAAACGTTTACATACATATGCACTCTTGTTCACGCGACAATATTAAAATGTTTACGATAATTTATGTGCATGCGTATTGTGGAAGACACTCGCTCTTGGCAAATCAAGCAGTCGGAAACAAAAGAGGGTTAACCTGGGTATTGACTGGTAGTGGAAGGTCATTCCATTCATAATGACCAATCGACCTTCACGGACACAGCTCATCAATGCGCCGGTCCGTTAAACTCGTGACTATCTTATTAATTACACATGTCGATTTGTAGTATACAATTTATGACACGGTATTGTAAAATAAAACCGCCACACATCGCCTGGTGTAAAGATATAACGGGATCATTTCCTTGACAAGCCCAAGTCGGTTGATATCAACACGGGAGAGTCAATGAAATGTGAGAACGAACGAAGAAAAGATGCCAGTACGCGTTCTGCGCCCCAATAACATTATTAGGTCAATTCAGCTAAAGCTATTTTCGGTTGGCTACGTACATATAATTGGGCAATTACTGACGGTAGTTATTAATTTTCGGCAACCCGAAATCGTGTGCGTCCATTGGCTGAGCCGTGTCTATGCCGATAATGTAGTAGGCTAATACAATTAGGGTGTAACTACAAAGCGATAATACGGTTGAGTATTCAAATTGTGGCACATAGATGTCATGTTTCGTATCGATAACCCATAATCAGGAACGTGTCTGTCATATTGCACGAAGGATTTTATTCGTTTTCGTTTCACGGTTAAATATCCGGTAAACTAATCTTCTTTGACGGCGCTCCTGACTGCGCGCGTAGTGGGTGGCACATCGCACGCGAAACCAGGGCCTCAACTTGTCGGCGTGGCTGACATTTTGTTGTACTGGAGGGGTTCGAAAATAGATTATAGTAGTAACGTTGGAATTTCATTTAAGATTACACTGACCGCCACAGGGACCTCGTGCTCTGACTAGAGTAGGCTGAGTAGAAATGCCGCAGGGACGGAATTGGTTTGAGTGCGCTGACATTTTGCTGTCGATGTCTCCGTTGCATCTACTTCGAGGTTTAGAAGGTCGTGTAGGTTTTGTTTGACGATGGCGTGATATCGATAGTGCCCTCGGTGCTTGGTGACATAAACATGAACTTTGTGACTGGCTCAACTTAGCAGAGATTGACACCGATATTGACACCCGATTGACAATGATAAATGTCAGCGCAATGACAACCACCTCTGTGAAATATTTCAAGACAGAAAATGGTCACAGCGGATTGTTCATGAACAATAAAAACAACTTTGCTATTCGACTGCACTGCATTGCGTTGCATTTGATTCCTGTATATGTATGTATGTATGTATGTATGTATGTATGTATGTATGTATGTATGTATGTATGTATGTATGTATGTATGTATGTATGTATGTATGTATGTATGTATGTATGTATGTATGTATGTATGTATGTATGTATGTATGTATGTATGTGTGTGTGTGTGTGTTGTATGTGGGGGTTTATGTTGTGTTGTTGTTCGTGTGCTGTGTGCGTCGTGACGTCGTGCGTCGTGCGTCGTGCTGCGTGCGTGGTATGGTATGTATGATGATGTATGTATGACATTAATTTACTGTTTATTATTATGTCATAATGTTTTGAATCTTATCTTGAAAATGTGTATGATTTATATTGTTTATTTATTCTGTACAGGGTATGTATGTATGTATGTATGTATGTATGTATGTATGTATGTATGTATGTATGTATGTATGTATGTATGTATGTATGTATGTATGTATGTATGTGTGTGTATGTGTGTATTGTGTGTGTGTGTGTGCGTGCGTGTGTGCGTGCGTGCGTGCGTGCGTGCGTGCGTGCGTGCGTGCATGCATGCATGCATGTATGTATGTATACATGTGTATGTATGTATGTATGTACGTTGCATCGTGACACATTTAATTTCATGTGTAACTGTTTATTATTATGTCATAATGTATTGAAATCTTATCTTAAAAATGTGTACGATTTACATTCGTTATTTATTCACGTACAGGGTGTTCCTGTTAACGAACACAAAATCTAATACCGTCTCGTCACAATTCGCTGCCATAGGTGAAACGTCACGTACAGACCGCGTGAACGATCTATAATTAGCCGATGACGCATACACACAAGGAGAATATGCTTCTTTGCAGAATCACCACACGATGGGTACGCATCTATCTGCCTGATATCAGAATCCCAGAGGTAGATTACAAACAGCTAAGCGTCGCCCGGCGTCAGGCCACGTGTCTGGTCGCGTCCAGGTCAGTCATCGTGTGTGGTTATTCAGTGCAATCTGACTCCAGTCGACCAGACGTAAAAAACGTATGACGTAATGCGCGTGTGTTCTTTTGTCCCGTCGCGTCACAAGACGTGGTCACGTGGTCGAGTGACGGCGGCGACTGGGCCCGGGCTGGCTGTCACGTGACAGGCTGGCGTGAGAAACAAGTTTTTTACTCTCTACGCGGAGTACACGACGGAATAAGATCGCATTATTAATGCTGGGAGTTGTTATTATTGTTATGTGTTTTGTCAGCCTTTCAGACAACACAATCGCCAATATCTATGGTAGGGTGTCGTATGTTGGGACCAAGTCATATAGACCACATGTGTCTTTGTTGGGTTAGGGTTTGTTTCATTGTGTTTGGGTGGTTGTGATGGTTGTGTGGTGGTAGTGGTGTATGTATGTATGTATGTATTATTATATATATATATATATATATATATATATATATATATATATATATATATATATATATATATTTTTGTTATATATATATTATATATATATATATTATATATATATATATATATATATATATATATATATATATATATATATATATATATATAAAATATATATATATAAATATATATATATATATATATATATATATTTATTATATATATATATATAAAAATATAATATAAAATATATATATATTTGTATATTATGTATATGATATTGATGTAGTTTATTATGTGTGTGTGTGTGTGTGTGTTGTGTGTGCGTTGTGTTGTGTATGTGTGGTGTGTGTTGTGTGTGTGTGTATGTGTGTCTGTGTATGTGTGTTTGTGTGTATGTTTGTGTGTGTGCGTGCGAGCGTGTGCGTACGTGTGTGTGCGTGTGTTTCGCAAGGTCGGACACTACCATAGGACAAATACTTTATAATTTTGCATTTATTTAGAATCAAATCGTCGCTTTGAGGAAATAAACACTGGGTGTTAACTTTAAAGTGACCAATACGAACTTGGGCTGGAACCGTATTGCCGTGTGAAGACGTAGCAGGTATTTTATGAAGCGCAAATAATAGAATTACTCCAGTTAAAATTCCATCCACAACTGATTGAATCCATCGGGAATCCAGTTAATCGGTGCCCATATATCTAACACTTATGTCTTGCTACAACGCCAAGAGAACTGACACTGCTGGTTACACCTCAGCCATAGCAGAGCAATCCAGGCTACTTTTGCCCTTTCAACAGAATTCTGATCGGATGCGGAAGTACTAATTTAATAACGCGGCCGGTGATTTCACCCGAACTAACTAACACATTTGTACAAATGAACCAGTCTATGCTGATCGATACGCAATATGGTCGATTTTCGCGAAATGACCACGGACAGAGAGGAGCAAAACAATTGAATTTAGCTCGGACCTTTAACGACATGTTTAGCGCCGATCCTCACAGTTTACAATGCGACTGATATACGACCGTGCGGTGCACCCAGGTCGCAGCGACGTAACAGTGCGTATAAAATAACTATTTGACGAATGACACGTCCACGGTAATAACCAGCATGATACGCCAGCGAATAAAACTGTGACATTTTCCCAGACGGACCACAATAGCGTATTTCTACATGTTGTGGTCGTTTTTAATCTCGTCCCATGCGCAGCCCCCAGCGAGGGACATCGTGTCGCATCAATAATGTACACGACGACGACATGACAGAGACTCGGCTGTCGATTGGTCATGTCCGTGTCACTATCAGTTTTGTGAAGGTGAACAGAAGGCGTCAGTGCAACAATTAACTGAAGACGTCTGTGATTTTCACCGGGTGTTCTGCGCATGACCGGATGTACGTACCCGACCACTGACTTATTGTTGATTAGTTCATCTTAAAATATTGGTTTCACCAGAAAAACGCAGAAGGAACTATACTAGGTACTCATAAAATAGGTATGGAAATTGTAGAAGTTTTTTTTTTGTGTAACACGATGTTGTTAACGTGGTCGCAACTCATCAGCACTAACGATAAAATTCTTCTGACGTGTTTTTATAACTACACGCAATCTAACTAACTCCGCAGACAAAAATAGTGCAATTGCGGCTATATATATAACATTGCAACACGACAAATCGATAGCTGCTTGATTTCAATCATAATTATAATAGTTTTTATATCGTCAGCCTTCAGCGTAACCGCAGCGGCATTGAAATTATATTTAGCAAAACAAAAAGAGCCTTTTGAATAACACTCACAACCTCGGGGGAAACCTGTTCATTTCACACGGGACAAATACGTTTTGGCGAAAATGTCAAACACTTTCGGCGCATCTATATTACAGTGTGAACCAATTACGGACGGTGTTTTGTTTGACGCTACAAATAAGATTGTTATTATGAAAACGTATGTACAGGATAACTTATGTGTTATTTGAGGTGCCACCGTCTAAATTAGGGTTACAGAGAATAATAAACAACACGGTCTACTAATATTATTAGTTGCCATATCAGAACATCGATATATTAGGAAACACTGGTTTTTGTGTGGTGGGGGCAGAGAGTTTCGTTTGACGTCTAATTTCGATATTTTACGTCCCCTTTTGTTTCTGCGCACGTGTTTTACGCAGTCACGTGATTAGCTTCTATTACCCAAGCGACGTGAGATGGCAGCAATGTTATGTGCACATTAATTGTTTTAATCACCTACAGCCTCAGAGGGCGAGGTCATGTTTTGACAAACATAATCACCGTGCTATTTGACTGAGAATGTCCGTGGGTACACGCGGTTGGCGTCGCAGTGGGAACTATTATGTAATGGTAAAAATGTTGCATTAATTGGTGCCACAATAGCAACCAACAAATTTTAACGATAATAAACCTTTATACGGTTGCGTTGCTGGAGTTTGTTTTGACAAAATAGACCCTCGTGACTTCGTGACATTGAATGGTGGTGTAATGGTCTGGCCAGAACATCAACCCATACACGTATAGAAAGATATGAGCTGTTTCACGACGACCGGAAATATTACTCCTATGTCTCAACATGTTTGAATGTTTAAAACAATCACGTACACTCTATACTTAAAGGAGTTAAGTGAATAATACATATGTCCTTTGTTCAAAGTAAATAAATATCAACAGAAATCAAGAGATTTGAGAAAGTATTGATACTTATAGGTTTCCAAAAAGTAGCATCCAAAACCAACTGGGAAATACTGACTCTTACGCGAGATGGCCGCCGCAGACGAGTACAGTGTTTCAGATTCACAGACTTGGCATACGCCATTACTATATATATATACTAGTCAATATTAAGCAAACTGATGGTGACACTTATAGGTTAGCAGGACCGACGAGCAATTTCGGTGAGAGGCTAGGCGCTAGGGGCGTCTAGTCGCTGCTATCTGCTGCCATACGTCGGCGAGCATTTTTAGAGAAAACACGGCTCGCGAAATGACACGTGGGTGTCGTTTGTCACTTAGTGTAACGGCGGGTGACAATCGAAGTCGCCAAAGCAACGCGAGACACGAGATGGGCAGTGGACATACTTTATTATATTACAGCCGCAAAGTGCATCTGAATCTGTAGTTATTGCGTCTTAATGCACGACGACAGCAGCATACGGGTCTTCTGTTAGTAACGAATGACTTCGGAAATAATTAGGACATAATATATTTGGAGGGGCGTTGTTTTGTCAGGTTCCGACAAAAATTAAGTTGGTTGTATCGTAAATTGGTTGTAAGTATAGAAACCCCAGTTCGTGTGATAATTAATCTGAACGACACGAACATGTAAGTCTGTTACGTCTTGTACAGGTTCCGGTTCTTGACTATAACATAAATATTTTGCGGGCGCGAAATTGAGCTTTTATCATTTAGGAAACCACAATTACCATAGGTATCATATATATAACGTCATATCTGGCAGATAAGTAACCATGTGTGGTCTGTGAGTGAATAGCAATGTCATCGTTTAGTCAACGCACGTGTTTCTACCATATATCAGCTTCATCATCGTTCGAACTGTTCCGTTGTTCCGTAGTTCCGGTCTATTTCTGGACTCCATTATGGTAATGACAACACGTTATATCCATAATTAATGATATCCGTAATTAAGTGTCAGACAATAGCGATGTTAGTCATTTACGTTGTGACGACATTTGCCTGGTCATACGTGTCGCTCAGTCGACCGGCGAGACGATGGAGAGAGACGATCTGGACAAGTACTACAAGGGCTCCGTCTGGCGGATGGTGGCGCAAGACAGACTTATCTGCATACAACATGCTGAGACCTTCCCCAATCAATAGACACTACGGATGTACACTGCTGATGATGATGACGTCATAGCTCACGGGTGACGTAACACTGGTAAATCGGATCAGTTTGTGTTCCAAATTGAAACAAGCATGTTGTGGAGAGGGGTTCAGAAATACACTCGTCGTAATACATTTTAAAATATCAAAGTTGCATATACGTTTAACCTATTGACCTGCGGCAGGCCGTCAACTGTTGCATGCCGGGACATGTCTGAGACTGCGTGTCATATTGGGGCCTATGTTCTCGAAAGTTATTCTCGTCGTGTCGTTGTCATTATCTGGGACATTTCAATTCCAGGCACGACCGCTCATAGTGACGCCGTGTAGGCCTAGAGCCGGACGTCATCAATTAGCAACTTTAATCGATACGATGGACGGATCACGCCGGTTTCCATCGCTGAAACAGGAGGATCATGCAGGTTTCAAACGTTGTAACGGATATATCAGGTTGGTTTCCATCGCTGCAACGGACGGATCATGCCGGTTTCAAATGCTGCAACGCCGGATTCCTTCGCTGCAAATGATGGGCCAAGCCGGTCTCCATCGCCTCAACGGAAGTGATGCCACTTCCGGCGTGTTCACTGATCGCGCTGACATGATCGTTTCTTGTTCAAATAATTGACGTATTTTTTTGCCGGACAATTTCCGGCTGTCTTTAAATAAATCGCCATTTCTGCGATACCCCGATGCATTTCATCGAATCACGTAAATTGGAAACAGCGACAATGACGACAGGCTAACAGGGACACGTTGATGGTTAATGCGAGTTGAGGGGAAACTGCATTAAAATTACATAACCGACTGAGACGGAGACTGCAGACACGCCAAAGTTGTCGAGTTACTGCATCAGTCCCGCTGGAACAGTATTACGTTTTTTTTATACACGTTACTGTATTGTTGTTTCCGGTGCTAATGCGGCAATGTCCTCAGCGTGTCTCGTGGAAGTCGCACAAAACAAGCGGTGCTTTTTTTGGAACCAACAGCCGCCTACAATCGTCACTTAAAGGAGGGCGCCAGCTTCTGTGTCTAGATTAGGACGAGCAGTAATAACTAACGGGAAGTCTGCTGTCCCCGACGTGGGAAAGTTAAACATCAAAGGGTATTGCGGTTAACTCTGCTCTCATTACTGCCGATCTATTTTGTTTTGAAACTGGATATTTTGTTTACCATTTGCACGTGCTGCAGCAGGCGGAATATTTCAAATTGCGGACTTTGTTCCGAGCTAAATAAAGTAACTAAGGCAGTAAACATGTGAGGCAGTAATCATTCAACATGCATGCCGTTGTCATAAAAACGGAAGAGTCGGCACTCTCACTTTAACATTCCGATTCAATTTATCGTCTTAATGCTAAGATTTTACTAGCATAATTATATTCTTCACAAGGTACGAAAGTGGGTCTTATCACTGTTGTGCCCTCTTTGTGTTTATGTTTGTCTCTTTTCAAAAATCAAGGAGCGATTCTAGGAATTCTCCTTCATTCGCTGTCTATCATCCTAGAGAGCTAGCGATGTTATTGCGGTCGATCCACACAACTAAAATACGATGCAAAAACCAAATACGCCTGACATGTTTTGACATTTAAAGCACTAATAAGTCAAAAGATAATACACACAGTTGATCAAACCTGGCCTTACAGAGATTGAATTTTGTTTTTGCAACTTTCAATGGGACAGCAAACAGGTGTTTTGTTGCTTCGTACGTATCCTAGACGTATAAAACGTGTCTTAATGAGTACACAGCTGACGCACAGCATCGATTCTTTTACCAGAGTAAGTTTATTGCACAAACGACTGATGGGATGTTCTAACGAGTGATTTATATAACGAATCGAACGACACCACAGCCAGCGGGGAAATCAAAGGAGGTAGACTGGTTATTTCGGCCGTATAAATCTGTCGCCATGACCGTGGCTCTCCACACCGCTCAGTTTGAATGACTTTACGCTCACGTCTCTCCACATCAAACGCGACTCAAGCCAACCTATATCACGCACATGTGGTTTTGCGCTCACAGACGCTGGCGGAGCCGCCAATGCTTCGCCCACGGATGGAAAGAATTCAACAAAATACGTGTACCCGACACATGTCAAGCAACACGTCGCTAAGTAACGCACAGTGACCCTTGCTGACCACATCAACCAAATATGACCTAACGGACCAACATCGGCCGAATAGACCCTGGATGACAAAAAAACAAAAAATAGGTCCTAGCTGAACAAAAACACAAGGAAAGCCCTGTGGCTGATCTATGTCGATCACGAAGGCCCTGGCTGATCCGTAGCAATCAGGAAAGCCCCCCGTTGATCTATATCATCAAAGTAGGCCCTAGCTGATCAACTAAGAAGTCCTCCGCAAGCAAGAAGGCCCCTACTGATCCACGATGACTAAGAAAGTCATAGCTGATCCACAGCGAAATATATTGTACTAAACGATCCACAGCAATCTTGGATGCACTACCTGATCCATAGCGACCAAGAAGGTCCTAGCTGATCCACGTCAGCTAGGTGATATTTATCTGATCCACAATGACAAAAAATACTCTAGCTGATCCACGCAGTGCACTGACTGACTCTGGCATTACTTTCATGTGACAATGTGCGCAGAATACATTAGCGCGTTTGTTAGGTTTGAATCGCAGCATTTAATGCGATATTTCTCGTCAAAGTCAAATGCATCACGATTTTGTGGTAAGCAGTTTTTTCTACCCATTCAAATCGCGATCGTCACACACACACATCTTTCACGGTTGTCTGCTGTTTGTTTTCTATTTACGGTTTAAGTTGACATGTAGTCCTTATTATCAGAATAATATTTCACGCCTATGTTGGTTTCGTGACGCTGGCGTAAATGCATTTGAATAATATAATATCTCCAAAACACAGACATGAAGCTTAACTGATGTTCAGATGATTGGTCGTCTGAGTTGTTGAACAATTAAATCACATCAATCGGACGTATTTTGTTTGATCCAACGCAAAGCGTCTACAACTTTAATCAAGCACGTTCATATGTTTTTTATTATTTAATGGTAAAAAATATTCCATTTACATGCTAGTAGCCAGTCCTTTAGAAACTACGTCCCTGTCTCGTAAACACTCAACGAACTTCCTTGAACACTACTGCAAGTGATGTGATTGTCGTATATTACTGAAAGAATAAACGTGCAATTGACGCCACTGTCTTATATACAATTGAATAACAAAATGTTCAACCAACTCAAATTTGCAATGGATCCAAATGCCTCAAACCGGCAGCATGAGGGCACACACCAGCATGCTCTCTCTCTCTCTCTCTCTCTCTCTCTCTCTCTCTCTCTCTCTCTCTCTCTCTCTCTCTCTCTCTCTCTCTCTCTCTCTCTCTCTCTCTCTCCCTCTCCCTCTCTCTCTCTCTCTCTCTCTCTCCTCTCTCTTTCTCTCTCTCTATCTCTCTCTCTGTCTTTCTCCTCTCTCTCTCTTTTCTCTCTCTCTCTTCTCTCTCTCTCTCTCTCACTCTCTCTCTTTCTCTGTCTGCCTATCTGTCTGTCTCTCTCGTCTGTCTGTCTGTCTGTCTGTCTGTCTGTCTGTCTGTCTCTCTCTCTTTTCTCGCTCTCTCGCTCTCTCTCTCTCTCTCTCTCTCTCTCTCTCTCTCTCTCTCTCTCTCTCTCTCTCTCTCTCTCTCTCTCTCTCTCTCTCTCTCTCTCTCTCTCTCTCTCTCTCTCTCTCTCTCTCCTATATATATATATATATATATATATATATCTCTCTCTCTCTCTCTCTCTCTCTCTCTCTCTCTCTGTCTCATTCAGTGAAGCAATCCGGTGCGCTGATACGTAGAGGGTACGACTTAGCCCCGGCCGGGCAGTGACGCTGGGGTAGGGGAGTGCGGGCCAGTGTTCACCGACCGGTCCTGTGTGCATTGAACAATGGTTTGGGGAAATCAACATGAATTAGTGAGACCGCGGCGACCAGTGCGGCGGTCACGCGCGAACACTGACACGCCACCGCGTCGACCCGACCCACCGGTCCACGGACGGTTAAAAAACTTATGTATACATTTACTGATCACGTCGTGAATAATTCAGTCGGACATCGCGATGATATTACGGCGTCCTGCCACGCTCGACACCATCGCGCACTGTTTTGCTGAAAAAACAGGAACTGAAGTTGGAGACGGGCCAGGGTTTTTTGATTATATCGGAGTAGTTAGAAATATCGCTAGGTGGCGCTGCGGTATTTGAGGGCGGACTGGGTCCTTGTATCATTTAGCCCCGCCCCGCCCGCGGGTGTTGAGAGGGCTGTGGACGCCACGGGTCGTGTCTGAACCATGTTGCTTGTTGTTACCGTGGACCGTGACGTCGCTGCGTTGTTCTTGTTTATGTACTTATTTGGAATTGGAAGTGTGCGGGGGAAGTCTTTGTCTAAACAGGCATCACAACAGAATCATATCACAATTACGTTTGACATTTCCTCGTCCCCTGTAAATTGCACTATTCTGGTCAAGTACTATTCACCCCCCCTGTACTCAGAGTCATATAATCCTATGAATGAAGTACTTTATGTACAATCTGCTAACTCGATTGTAGTTGGTGTAAGTAAATGTAATTTTGTTAATGTAATCCATGTGCGCACACGCATGCACTTTTAACACACACATACACACACACACACACACACACACACACACACACACACACACACACACACACACACACACACACACACACACACACACACACACACACACACACACACACACACACACACACACACACACACACACACACACACACACACACACACACACACACACACATATTGGTCAACAAAGGTAACTTGAAAAAAATAAGTAAATAAAGTAAATACTACCACATACAGCGACACGTGTGGTCAGTATCAACCGCGCGAAGAAATGCGACTTAGCGCCAATCCATTAAGCCTCAATATACGACATGACTGTCTGAAGGAAAAAACGCAGCCACGCCGACGCACTAGTGCTACCCCATGCGGCATAACTGGCATTTATAATTGATCGGTGGCGGCCCCTGTCGACCACGCCAGTACCACATTCCAAGACTCGTCGGCTGTCGTTTAATGAGCTGTCGCGTTTTGCACGCGCGACACGGCGATGCTTGTAAATATTCCACACGACGCTCGAGCGTTTTTATGGCGGCAATTGAAGACGGCAGAGCGTAATGGCGATGTCGGAATGTCTGCGCGGATTATTGTACAGGATAGACGGCGTGCTGGCATTAACGAATTCAGCCTAAGTTTGCGTTCTGAATCCCAAAAGGATGATCGGACTCGGTCTCTCGTAAGCACTAATAGAAGAATGAAATGGTATTATTCTGAAGCGAATCGACGATGACGTGAACGGAATAGTTAGATTTACAGGGGCCGAGGATGTGTCGAAGTTGACTCTGGTGTGATTCTCTTACGAGGCCTTTGGGGAGATGAAAGGAATGTCTTCTCTTGTTTGCTCTACTCTACTGGTAACAACTAACACACACCTGAGTGGTGGATATTGGTTAACTAATTAGCTACCAAAGGCCGTCAAACCCTCAAAGAAACATATTCTTTCTATCTTTATATTTTTTTACTTGTATGCTTAGTTCTAATTATGTATCCTGCCATAAAACATTAAACATTTCTATGCACAATACTGATGCGTAAATTAAAGAAAATAAAAAGGCATTACATGAAATTCGTTTTTCATGTATGCACAAAGATGAACTATGTATGCAACATTTGACAATGTCAAAAAATAATACATTATATGAATTCGGTTTTAAACCCATGTGTATTGCGAGTACCGCGGACTGCTGAAATTTAATTAGCCAGGCGATCACGTGGTGTCATGACGTCAGATATGACACATACTGACATCAGGCGGCCTCTTTCTGCGTATTCAGGATTGGAGCAATAGGTGTTTCTATATCCTTTAAATATGAACGCAAGTAGAGAGATCTTACAAAGGAACCGTCACGAATGTATACGAATGTATATAACACAGGTCCCAACGCGATACAAAAAGCGAGCTGCGTGGAAAGTTGCCAACATATTCAGGTTATATCAGAGAGCGACGGATGTGTTCGCGTGCCAGAGAAAATGACGATGGAGCTAGTTTGGTGCACGAACAACAAAACATATCAGAAACCAGGTCACCTGCCCAGGGCAACGGAGGTATCAATTAAGAAAGTAATCGTAAACCTATAAGAACAGTCTCTAGCGCGTGACGAGAATTAGGCCTACTGTACTCTCAAGAGACTCTCCTTTGCCAGAAACTTGTTATTTACCTGCAACAAATCAAGGCAACTCACAGGGCGTCTGTTAATTACACTAGATGACTATTGTCCGATGTCAAACAACTGTTTTGAGGCTGATTTGCAATATCGTCGTGTTTACCAAGCATGATAATTGATGAACACGAAAGTTCAGAAGCAGCCCGTGTAGGTGTATGCGTGTGTGTATGTGTGTACGTACTGTAGTAGTACGTACGTATATATATATATACATATATATATATATATATATATATATATATATATATATATGTATATATATGTATATGTATGTATGTATGTATGTATGTATGTATGTATGTATGTATGTATGTATGTATGTATATGTATATGTATATGTATATGTATATGTATGTATATATGTATATGTATATGTGTATGATATGTATATGATATGCATATGTATGCATATGATATGCATATGTATATGTATATGTATATGTATATGTATATGTATGTATGTATGTCTGTATGTGTATATTTATGTATGGGTGTATGTATATGTGCATATATGTATACATGTATGTATATATGTATGTATGTATGTATATATGTAGTACATGCGTACGTACGTACGTATATATGTATGTAAGTATGTAAGTATGTATGTAAATATGTATATATGTATGTATGTATGTACATATGTACGTGTGTATGTTTGTATGTGCGTATGTGTGTATATGTGTATGTGTATGTGTGTATGTGTGTATGTGTGTATGTGTGTATGTGTGTATGTGTGTATGTGTGTATGTGTGTATGTGTGTATGTGTGTATGTGTGTATGTGTGTAGTGTGTATGTGTGTATGTGTGTATGTGTGTATGTGTGTATGTGTGTATGTGTGTACTGTGTGTACGTGTGTACGTGTGTACGTGTGTACGTGTGTACGTGTGTACGTGTGTACGTGTGTATGTGTGTACGTGTGTACGTGTGTATGTGTGGGCGTGTGTGTCATTTGCCTGTATATGTTGGTCTTTAAGGTGTATGTATGTGTGCATGCATGCGCGCAAGGATGCGTTGCAATAAAGAACGTCACATTGACATGAAGTTTCACGCACAACTTAAAAAGTTTCACTCAAACCTCGCCGCACTCTGCCATGCACTGGCGGAGTTTACTTCCACCACGGAACCCTTTTTCTTATTTCCCATCAACCCTTTCTGGTTCTTCCGGTTTCTCCACATCCGCATGTCCATCATTACTGTCCTCTTAATTGAACGCGTTTTCCGTTGACCGGAACAAGTTGGTGAACTTTTGGAAAGGTCATTCGCTTCCGACCAGGAAAAACATCACGGACTTTTTATAACTACGATCCCGTGACGTTGGCAGGTGAAAGGTGGACGGAAGTCATCTCTGACATCCGAGGACACACGTGACATGTCACGTGGCGGAAGCCGTCGATGTCCGTCCGACAGCCACATGGCAACGTCCTTGGCCTGGACGGAGGTCGCTTCATTTGAGACAGATTGTTGTCGCTGATTGACGCTGGACAAACCATTCGAAGGGTAACGAATCCCAAACTACACGCGCGCTATCAGAAACTGGACGTTTGGCGCATGCGCATAGTAAAACAAGAGATTGACGAGAAATGGCCTGCTTAAACAGGTGTCTTCATTAGGGTACCTAGCCTGATACACAGATGTACAGTACCGACACAAATATATATATATATATATATATATATATATATATATATATATATATATATATATATATATATATATATATATATATACATGTATGACGTGCGAAGTTTTCCAGTATTATTATCATTGTAAACATAGTTTTCAATGTTTATATAGTCATATTTTAATATTCCATTCGAATTAAATTCCCCAAAATGTAGGGCACTACCCAGTAAGCATAAGTGCTCCGAATACTCTACACTTTACTCCCCCAACATGTTTAATCAAGCACCATCTCGACTTCTCTGGGGAATATTCAGCCCATAAATTCTGAAATTACTACGTGAAGAGTATTCGTACATGCACATCCACTAATGTCTAACAGTCTAACCCAAACTGTTTCTGACAGAAGGCCTCCGCAGGGTTTTTGTAGACCCCGAAACTGTCTCACAAGGGACACCCGTTTGTTTCTAACAGAAGGCCTCCGCAGGGTTCTTGCTGTAGACCCCAAACTGTTGGGACCCTGTTTGTTTCCGACAGAAGGCCTCCGCAGGGTTCTACTGTAGACCCCAAACTGTCTCACAGGGACCCTGTTTGTTTCTGACAGAAGGCCTCCGCAAGGTTCTGCTGTAGACCCCAAACTGTCTCACAAGGACCCTGTTTGTTTCTGACAGAAGGCCTCCGCAGGGTTCTACTGTAGACCCCAAACTGTCTCACAGGGACCCTGTTTGTTTCTGACAGAAGGCTTCCACAGGGTTCTACTGTAGACCCCAAACTGTCTCACAGGGACCCTGTTTGTTTCCGACAGAAGGTCTCCGCAGGGTTCTACTGTAGACCCGAAACTGCCTCACAGGGACCGTGTTTGTTACCGACAGAAGGATTCCGCAGGGTTCTACTGTAGACCCCAAACTGTCTCACAGGGACCCTGTTTGTTACCGACAGAAGGTCTCCGCAGGGTTCTACTGTAGACCCGAAACTGTCTCACAGGGACCATGTTTGTTACCAACAGAAGGATTCCGCAGGGTTCTACTGTAGACCCCAAACTGTCTCACAGGGACCCTGTTTGTTACCGACAGAAGGTCTCCGCAGGGTTCTACTGTAGACCCGAAACTGTCTCACAGGGACCCTGTTTGTTTCTGACAGAAGGCTTCCACAGGGTTCTACTGTAGACCCCAAACTGTCTCACAGGGACCCTGTTTGTTTCTGACAGAAGGTCTCCGCAGGGTTCTACGGTAGACCCGAAACTGTCTCACAGGGACCCACTCCATCGATGCTGGCGGTGTACGAGTACCGAGTAGAACCGTTGAATGACTACTATGACCGACACAACTCGACGAGGTGACTCCTCGCTGCAGTGACCTGGCCCACAGACCGTGGGTGACGTCGGTGCATCTTGTGTGACGTCGGCGGGGTGGATGTACATCTTGGCGGAAAACGGCAACGAACGCGGAATAACTCAACTCGAGCAACGACGGAAGCGTCTGCCGCTGTCTGAGCTCAGCTGTCACAATGGCCAAGGTCGGTCTCTGCGCAGAGACGTTGTCGATGTGACTTTCACACTCAAGTAAATCAATGAAAACAACTTCGGCTTGTTTAGCACGCCCGCTTTACGTAGCGGGCACTCTGAAATGCGATCAGGTTTCCATGATAGCACTCGATGACTGTCCCCCACGGGACCCCGGTTTGGTTTCTAACAAAAAGGGATCCCCAGGGTTGAAATGGGTGGACACGCAAAGATGCTCAGGACGGACCGTGTTTGTTTCCGCAGAAGGCCTCCGCAGGGTTCTGCTGTAGACCCCAAACTGTCTCACAGGGACCCTGTTTGTTTCTGACAGAAAGCCTCTGCAGGGTTCTGTTGTAGACCCCAAACTGTCTCACAGGGACCCTGTTTGTTTCTGACAGAAGACCTCCGCAGGGTTCTGCTGTAGACCCCAAACTGTCTCACAGGGACCCTGTTTGTTTCCGACAGAAGGCTTCCGCAGGGTTCTACTGTAGACCCCAAACTGTCTCACAGGGACCATGTTTGTTACCGACAGAAGGATTCCGCAGGGTTCTACTGTAGACCCCAAACTGTCTCACAGGGACCATGTTTGTTTCCGACAGAAGGCCTCCGCAGGGTTCTACTGTAGACCCGAAACTGTCTCACAGGGACCGTGTTTGTTTCCGACAGAAGATCTCCGCAGGGTTCTACTGTAGACCCGAAACTGTCTCACAGGGACCATGTTTGTTACCGACAGAAGGATTCCGCAGGGTTCTACTGTAGACCCCAAACTGTCTCACAGGGACCCTGTTTGTTACCGACAGAAGGTCTCCGCAGGGTTCTACTGTAGACCCGAAACTGTCTCACAGGGACCATGTTTGTTACCGACAGAAGGTCTCCGCAGGGTTCTACGGTAGACCCGAAACTGTCTCACAGGGACCCACT